>PVIR01017553.1:0-35017 GCA_004026965.1 Petromus typicus | reverse complement strand
AGTGGTCTTCAGAGGAAAAGCCAGCAGGAGAAGAGGACGACCCACTGGGGATTAAGAAGGAACATTGTCCTGTGTCATCTAAAAACAAGAAACTTGTCTTAAGAGTATTTCAAATACCATCTGGTGGGACCCTCACTGGCCTTACATGGTTGGGATGCCACCTAGAGGGTGCAAGGGACCCCCACCAGTGGAGAGCAGGTGACCCGCAAGACGTAGGTCAGAATGTGGGCAGAGGGACATGGCACAACACGGGGCAGAACCTAATGCCACTCTGTGAAATCATCACATGCTTGGGCTAGGGATTTGGCTCAGTGGTTCCAGCGCCTGTCCTGCAAGTGCAAGGACCCAGATTCGATCCTCAGTAACCACATATTATACTGGGTGTGGAGACTCACACCCAGCAGCAACCAATACCACATACCACCGTGCCGGGCGTGGTGGCTCACGCCTGTAATCCCACCACTCGGGAGGCAGAGGCAGGAGGATTGCTGTGATGTGAGTTTGAGGCTGAGCTCAGGGGGAGCCTGAACTACAAAGCGAGACCCTGTCTCAAAAAGCCTGAAAAAAAAAAAAAGAGAAATCATCACATGCTTATCTGTGTACCATGCCCTTGAGGAAATGTACCCTATTGTGCCTTTGTGAAAGTGTTACTCACATGTTCTCATGCTGACCTTGTCCCTCCCCAGAAACAAAGGCTAAGACTCTGACTGGCCTAGAGCAGCAATCAGCGAGACAGTTGTTTTAGAATCCAGTCACCTGTAAACATGAAGCTTACCTCACACTCAGCAGCACCCCATTCAGGAGCCTTCAGTTCTGCAGCGTCACTCTGCAGCTAAGAGAGATTTCTGTTTTCTCCCTGTGTGACACACTGTGTAAACCTCTGTCCCCCAGTGTACCCGCCTTGACTCCCCCATTTCTGCTAAGAGCCTCACTTCTGTTTCTGAAGCAAGGCCAAGGACCTGAAGAGGTATGGATGGCCACTCAGAGACCTCAGCCAGGTGCATGATGGTAGCACCTCACTTATGACCTGAATGTCCCCAAAGGCCATGTACAAAATCAGCTAGGAAAGCTGCAGTGAGCTCAGCCAGCTCGAGAGGCCACATTGGCTGTAACCAGCAAGCCCCAGGGGTGGCGCCTTCTAGAAGTCGTGCGATGCAGAGAGGAGCTAAACGTTTCCCCGGGTGGTTTTTCATTTTATTTTGGTTCCATTCTTTTCTGTCCCCTCCTCCTCTATTTTTGTGTAGGAATGTTCACTCTGTGTCCTGTAAACATGTAGCTTGTTTTGTTGTTTTTACAGGTGTTTTTGACTCACCAGTTGCCTTGAGTCTCAGAGGAGGTGTGGGTTTGGATTTTTGAGCAATGCTGAAGCTGTTGAAACTTTGAGGAAGGAACCAGTGCATTTTCAATGTGTGTACCATCGATATACCATGTGAGGTGAAATTATGAATTCATTGGCTTTACTCAGATATTGAGATGGCTTGAAGAGATGTGTGTGGCTGGCAAGTTAGTGAGGGGTGGATTTGCGCTAATTGATCTGACTCTCAATTTAAGTGGATAAAGAATCTCCTGGAGAGGTGATTAGATCCTGAAGACACAAATCCCATCAGTGTTTCACTTATCGAGTTCATAGCTGAGTGGCCTGGTAGGAGGTGCGGCCTAGTCGGAGGAAGTGGGTCCTAGAGGTGAGACTTGGAGACTGTATCTGGTCCCTAACTCCTTCCTCCCAGACTCTCTCCACCCTACTCTGCTTCTCAGCTTCATGAGTTGAGCAGCTTTCCTGCACCATCCTGCCACAGCGTCTCTGCTGTAAAGCCAGCCAATTATGGACTAAAACCTGCAAAACTGTAAACTAAAATAAACTTCCCCTCCTTTAAATTGCGATGTTAGGTATTCAGTGCCAGCAGTGGAAGGCTGAGCACAGAAGTAATGTATAGAAATGCAGTATTTGCAACCAGAGATCCTGTGACCTTAGATTAATTGTCTTCCTCTGAACATAAAATAAAAATAAAACATTACTCAAGCTCAGCCCAGGTCCAGTTGACTTTCTTTTTCTCTTTGTCCTTAAAATGCTTTTATAATGAAAGCTGATTTCCTCTTGGATTTGCAAGATGACTCAGCAAAATAAAATGTGAAGTATAAAGAAGTTAAATGGGAAATGGACAAAAATTGGTGAGATCAATGTCTCACTTAAGCCAAAAAGACTTTTTTCAGACCGAGTGGCTTTGCACAACCTTTACTGTATTGTGTGTAACTCCACATAGTTATGTCGGGGGGGCCATCCTTTCACTTTTTCCTTAATGCATGCTGGTGTCACGTGAAAATCCACCTCTAGATTAATACTGGGTGTGGGGAGAGGTCAGAGAGGATAACTCTTAGGTTTATACGGTAGAGAAAATATCACGTAACCACCTTGTTCAGACCTCTGAGGAGCACGTGCGCTATCTTGGTCCTGAGCTTTAATATTTGTATTTTATGACATTTACTAAGAATTCAAAAAGTGTGCACTGCACCCTTGAACTTTTAAAATGCTTTATATATTTCCTGTTCTGTTGTATTACACTAGCTACAGTAAGCTGCCTATCAAAATCAAATATTGGTTCATGGTTATAATTATAGGCACAAGCCTAGGGCAGCAGAGCTTAAAAATAAGTTGAATCATGAATTACCGTTTTTGGAAGCATAAAATGGAAAAAAGCCAGTTCTAAAGCCAAGCAATCTCAATCCCAAACTCGGGTTGGTCATGCCAGTCATGAAGAGTGATGTGTGTCAGGGAAGGACAGCAGAGCTCACAGCCAGCTCCCACACCAGTGTCAGGCCTGCATGCCATCCTCACGTGTGAGGTATGTATCATACATACGATGTTAGCCCTGAGAGTCTCACGTGCCTAATCTCTTCAAAGAGAAGTTGAAGTCTATCTTTTAAAGTCTTTTACTTGGAATATATTCGATTCCCAAAAGAGATATATGCCAATAAAAGTCTAGAAATTTGTAGAGCATGATAAATAAAATTGACATATGAACGCACAGGCCACCGCTCAACCAAACTAGTGAAATTTTCCTTCACAGTCATCTTTGTGTGCACCAGCGTGCTCATTCCCTGGCTACAACTATAGTCTGAAATAAAGTTGTGAGTGTGATGAGGGCATCCTTATCTCTCAGTCGCGCCTTGCAAATCTGCTCACTTGCAGCCATGTGCTCACCCTGTTTTAGCAGTGATGAAAGCAATGAGCAGTACGGACACCTTGTGAAAATTTAAAGACAAAAATTACTAGAGCTAAAATCTCTGGGAAAAATCCCAGAAGCCTTTATAGATTAGGGTAGTATGGCAGTTATGATTGCAAATACTCACAAGTAAGTGGAGGAAAGAACAGAACAAGCACGAATGCGATTGGATTAAGGTATTTAGTATCTACTCTCTTCTGATCTCTAAGAAATACTTAAGTTCTGCCATATGATTTTTATGGGTAATGTCTGAAGTTTGAACATAAAAGAGCAAATGTGCCTTTGAAATCTGTTAGACTGGTTCCTTCTAGTCTTCTGAGGTGGACGGACTTTTCCTGCTCAGGGGCCTTAACGGAGAACTTCGCACAGGACCTGTAGGGTGGGTGGCGGGTCTGCACCACTATCTATATTTTCTTGACACTAGGAGATAAACGTAAGCAGTCGAAGTCACGTCCTCCTTTATCACCTTTCCTTTCTGTAGGTTGCAGCACCATTTACCCTGGATGTCAGAGTCTTACACATCATGAGTGTCCAAGAGAATAATTCACAGCCTCCCGCCAGCACCAAATCATTACAATTTCTTGGATAATTACCACGAAGTCAGCTTTCTGTTGAAGGTACCTTCAACTGAAGCTGGACTTGACTTGCGTGTTTCTTTTCTGGAACACTTCCTTTCCATGACCGTCTGTTTTGGCCAATCTGCACGTACATGACAATATCATGATTCTGCCCTCTAGAAACTTTCAAATTAAATCCAGTCCAATTAGGCTGCAATACCAATTTTTATGTATGTGAAGTAGAGAGGCCCACGCATTTTTTTAAAGAAAACCTTGTCCCTATAGACTTGTCTTGCATGCCTGACTTAACAGAACAAGCATCATGGAATGGCCTCACCCTACAACACGAGCTGTCTCGTTCGTGAACACAACAAAGACAGAAATAGAGTTGATAGGCTGGGGGATGTACCCCGACTGTCACCTCTTTTCATTGTAGAGCAGCCAGCCCTGAGGCAGTGCTCACCAGTGGGTGCTTTGCACCCGGATGGCAGCTGACTTCGAACCAGACCATGTAGAGGTAGCGAGATGATAGTAGGTTCCTGAGAGCTGGCATAAAAACAAGCCAGATAGTGAAGGATTGCGGAAAGCAGCAGCTGTGGGTCGCAGAAAGACCACCCCGGTCTGGAGAGCCCAGCGCGCATTCAAGACGGCCGCAGAGCGAGAGCGCCACTCATCCCGACTCCAACGGCACTTTCAGACGGAGCCTGAGGTTTAGCTGCCACGCGCCTCTGCTCCGAAGGCCCCTCGCTGTCCCCCACCTTCTCCAGGTGCTGCCGGTTACCCAGTGTTCTCTCGCTGGATCCTGTATTTTGCATCGTCTTTGCCTTTCTTTCTTTCCCTGAATCAAACCCACTTTTTCTCTAGGTAGGGATTACATCACTCAGCTGCCGCTGCGGCTGCCGCGGCCACGTCACAGCAGCTCCTGAAGGAATCCATCCGCACCGGAGGATTTCTGAGAGGAGCAGACAGCGCCCTGCGGTGGTGCGTGGGTCTGGGGTGACAGGAGCCCCTGGCTTGGACCCCACTTCTAAGCACAGCTGTGCAGCTCCCCGGCCCATCTGGACAGAAGACAGTCTTTCCACAAGGCCTCCTGGCGTGATCAGGACACTGGACAAAACCCACAGGCTCTCCAGTCATGCATTTGTCCATCTGTCTATCCGAGGGGTTTATTGAGATCAGAATTTACCCGTGAGATCCCTTCTCTCTTTGGCAGGTTAGGGCCCGCTCTTGGGCACAAGATATGCGCTGTGAAGATGTCGCAGTCTACTGGATAAAAATAATTCATGATGGCAAACTCCAGCCCAGGAGCGCACTCCTCTGGGGTGGCCCAGGCCGCTCTGCAAGGGACAGAAACGGCGCTAATGGCCTGCGGTGGGAAGTGGACAGATATATTTAAAAAGAAAAGCGGCGCTTGGCATCTGCTGAGCCCCGGCCCTCTCCTTCACACGGCTATTTCTGGCTGCTCTGTCCACAGCACGAGCCGCTCTTCCCAGTGAAGAGCTCCCTCCTGCCTGCCCTGACCTCCAGCCGAGCTCAGAGAGAGGCAGGCTCCGAGTGATGTTTGTGTGTCTGGAGTTTTCATTGAAAAGCACTCCCCCCAAGTAGAAAAAGACACACAGAGGGCGATCTCCCTGGCGTGGACGCTCCCCTTTCAGTTTTGGTTCTCTTCGGCAGAACTCGGTACTGCAGTGCCTCCAAGCGATGCTATCCCGGAACTGCAGGGGCAGGCGGGCTGCCTGCTCACTTCTGACTCCACAGCAGAGGCCAAGGAAGCGAGTTTCCACCCTTCTCTCCAAAAGCTTAGGGCCACTCCGATGAAGCCGGGACTCCTTCTTCCTTCTAGCCTCTTGCTAGGCAACTAGAAGTTTTATAAGTCAGTACTTGGGGTCAAGGAGTGACCACATCTGACGCCAGTTTCTAATAGGTAACTGGGAGTTTTGTGAGCAGATTAAATACAGCACAAGAATTTGGAATTTCTGCCCAGGAATAAAAAAAGTAAAAGAGATCAGTTTTACCTTTCATTTGGCTAAGTACTGTGTCTACAGTGTGAGATTCCACTTACAGATGCATGTTAATTGGTACAGTCAGTCATTCTGAAGATCTTTTAACACACTCATCAATCAAAATTCTGGCCTTCGGATTTAGCTCAGTGGTTCCCGAGCTGGCCTTGCAAGCAAAAGGGGTCTGAGTTCAATCCCCAGTAATCATATACAACAGTGTCAGGCATGATCACTCATGTCCACCAGCAATCAGTACCACATACCACGGTGCCAGGCTTCGTGGTTCACGTCTATAATCCCAGTACTCAGAGGCAGAGGCAGGAGGATTGCTGAGTTCGAGGCTGAGTTCAGGATGAGCCTGAACTACAAAAGCGAGTCCCTGTCTCAAAAAAAAAAAAAAAAAAAAAAAACTTTCTTATATATCAATCAGAACTCACAGGTGCAGAATGCTGGACAGAGTTTGGGCCCTGTTTGGCAAAGACAAGACAAAGGTGCTCAATATACTCTATGTTCATATTTTTATTCTGTGTGCTTGATGCATCCACAAGAACAAAGACTTAAATTTTAAACTTTCCCTCTGCCCCTCAGAAGGATAAAGACCTTGAGTCACCTGGCTGGTCATTTATAATGAACAGAACACATCATCTCAGAAGCCAGGAATGCCAAGGCCAGGGCACCACCACCTGACGACGGCCTCCTCTCTGCATCACTGCCCCATTGCACAGCAGAAAGGAGGAGAGTGACAGCCAGGGCACAAGGTGGGCAAAAACCTCCTCCATTGTCCGGCACCAACGGCCCTGCAGTGAGGACACCTCAGGATTTCTTCATCCCCCAAAGGAGACACCTCTCACACTGTTATGAGAGCAGTTCAACAGCATGAGTTTCAGAGGGACTGATGCTCACACTGCAGCCAGATGAGAGAAACCATTACACTCCCTGTTCTCAGCTCGGTCTGGTCAGGAGATCAAAGCATGGAAGCCCCTGGTGGTTAGGAAGCAACCACAAAGCAACCTTGGTTAAGAAGAAACCAAAACAAAAGCAACCAAGGAAAGCCAAGAGGCTTCCAGAACAAGCCTCTCAAGGTGACCCCTGATGGGACCCTAAAATGTCTCAGCATTACACACTGTAAAGTATGATATGTCCATTTCCCAGGCACGCTGTGTCTCTTGGGGGTTGAACTGCATTCACGGCACTCGAGGGACTGATTGAGAATCCACAGCCCCAAATGCAGAGTGCGAGACATGCTTCTCAAATGAACTTGAACTGTCCTTCCCACCTTCTCTCACGGGGGAGAAGATCCAGACAGAGAAATTGTCATCGGAAATGGTTTGGTGGTCATGGAGTCGTGGCACCCAGTGGGGGCGGAAATGAGCCGTGCACTGGGCCACCCGTCGTGACTGGGACAAGCCTGCCACACTCTGGGTGCCTGATGCCCTAGATCAGGTTCCCCAGAGGCAGATGGGATCGGTGTGAGAGTGACTCTTAAGAAAATGTTAACTGAGGAAACTGTTAGTGAGCACAGAAGAGAGACAGGAGAAGGGACAAGGTAACCGAGGCTGAGTTACCTCTCCAGACCCCCAGGAAAAGGTAAGTTTGGTTCAACCACACAGGACAAGCCTGGGGACAGTGTAGTTCCCAGGGCAAGCTGTGCCAGTTGGGAGGGAGGCAGCTGCAGAATGTACATCCTGCCTCGTGGCTGTGGGTAAGACAGGTGCAGTGGAGCGGGCTGCGGCATCCTAAACAGAAACCAGCTCTTAAAGCGAGTGGAAGGATATGCAGGCCAGTTCTTGGGGCTGGGCACATTGGCATGGCTGGGTGCATCCCTCCCACAAGGCCCATGCACCTTGCCTTGATGGCGTACTGGAGGGGTGCTGTGTGTCACAAGCTGACTCTCAATGACCAAAAGGGCCAGGGATTTGGCTCAAGTGGTACCGTGCCTCCACAGGAAGCACAAAAGCCCAAGTTTGATCCCTGATACCGCAAAAACAAAACCAAATGAAACAAAAACCCAAAGACTATTCCCTTCTTTAGATACATTTTGGTCTCGGAACTGGAGGTTCTTAACCTTTGCCTACTTTTTACTGAGTACAATTTAAGGAAACTTTGTCTACTTCTAGTTGGGCTGCAATTTAGCTTGTCCACATATCTTTATTTTGTTCTAAGAAAATCTTTAATATCACTTGCTACGTCTTAGGTATGTGTCTTCCAAAGGCCAATGCATTAAACTTTTGGGGTGTGTGATGTTTTGGGGGCTGACAGGGCCTTAGGAGGTAGAACCAGTGTACAGTCTGTAAATCATACAGAGATGCATTCAGAAGGGATTTCCAGGACTCGGGCCCTTTCCAATCTGGCATTTGCTTTCTGGCTCAGAGATCAGTGATTTCGTCTCCCCCACAATGAGCTGCCTGCACCACCGGGCCACTGTCATGAAGCAGAACCTTCAAAACTGTGTAGCAGTAGGTCTTTCTCCTTTGCACGTTAGCTAAATCCAGCATTTTGTTGTAGTAATAAGATCACGGCTAATATATCACTCCTGCTCTTACAGCTTACTTGCAGAAGTAGGCAAAAAGAGGAGTGGGGTCTACATACTTAGGTAGGTCTACATACCACGGTCAGCCTCTTCCACCCCACCCTGTGGGGCCTGCATCACGTGACTGGATGTGATGTCATTTAACTGAAAAAGCTGCAGCGTCTCCCACACCCCTCCTTCTCTAGCAGGAGAGCTGCAGGCTCTACCTATTTCACCTTTGACCTTGACAGGCCAGGTAAGGAAATGGTTTCCTTCCAACAAAATGTGACACCACCTACGATAAAGGCCATGCAAGATCAGGGTTAATGAGACAGAACTCTCTCCACAAAGAGCTTTCTCTTGTGTACCAGGTTTTGAAACCCGACACAGATATACTCAGTTGTGCCAAATTCCTTCTGTCAGCCTCAGATAGAAAGCCTAACCTTTTGCATATTTTATCCAGTGCTTTCCTTCTCCCAGCTCAGATCTATCCACTCCCACAATTTCCACCTCTACCCCAACCTACCTTTATTTGCCTGTAGGAAGATTCTATTATTTTAGTTCTAGGGACATTTTTTCTCCTAAGAAATGTAAAGTGAAGAAACTGTTCTTTTTATGGAACAGCGAAAGTCTGTCTCAACCTAGATATGTCTAATATGTTCCCCCCACAGTCTAAAGTGGAAAGTTATTTAAACATCCATCCCCAGTGAATTTCTATCCAGTTTCCTCAAGCCAAAGTCTTGACCTGGATATCATAAGATCTGATGTTCCTTTGCTTCATATAGAAGAACAACTTAAGAGAAAAGGAAAGGAGTCATTTAGCTGAAAAGGGCTTTTAAAATCTTGAGGGTGGGCGAAAATACCATCTGGAGAGGAGGGTGTTGCAACCTCGAGCTCAGGGGAGCCAAATTCTGAGCTCTGCTCCCCTGTCCTGGCTAACAGGAGACGGACGATTCACCAGTCCTGGACTCGCAGGTTCAATTCCTGCTGTAGAATGAGGGGCCCAGGCACAGACTCCACCCCTGAGCGAACATGTTAGCTGACATGTGGTTTTTTAAATGCTGCACTGAAACCTCATTTCTGCATTTTGTGGTCACTGCCCGGGCACCGGAGGCAGCCCGGGGTCCCCCAGTGAGGACAAGCGACTCCGAGTTCACAGCAGTGCCCAAGCCCAGCCAGGTGTGACGCTTCCTAGAAACTCTGTTTCTTGGTGGGCATTGGAGCTAAAGAAAAAACGGGTTCTGACACCTGTTATGGCATGACTCTCCTGGGGGGTCCCGCCTGGGGCGCCCTCTTCCTCCAACCCCTTCTTCATCATGTGTCACATCTGAATGTACAATTCCTGAAAAGTAACTAATGTCCCACTCAAGCTGTCATCCCTCCTTAGTCCCCTAGCTATTGTTTTAATCCTTCGACCCACATGTCAGCTGAAATGAGCTTCTGCGGATTGTCCCTACTCTGTATGTGCTTTGATTTACATTTATTTACTATTTCCACGCTTCGGTACCTCATTTTTCACATCTGTAGATTGAGCATAAACATAAGCGGATCTGCCTCAGTGGTTTCCTGTGACAATGACATGATTAACATATGCGAGGTTAAATGTGTTGGTATATAGAAAAACAGGACCAGGCATGCAGCAAATGCTAAAAAAACTAGTTAGCAATCAGGATGATAACGTTTACTGTTATCAGAGTAACCTAATACAGTCTTGGCAAGTATTTTCATAATGAAGAGGCAAAGACAATTACCTCAAAGCTGGGTGATTTGAAAGCCACAGAGTCCTCTAGACCCAGATTTCTCTAAGGATTCTCGCTACTTTGGACTCACAGAAGCGCCGGCTGGTCTCTGGTCATCAGGACTAGAATGTCATCTTCGTGTCTCACTTGACTGTCGTGTAACCCCAAGGACAAAGTTGGACTAGAGAAAACTAAAGATAGCAAACTTTCCTCAGAAAGAAAGGAAATGACCGTTAGTTAACAATTCGGTTTGAAATAATGCCTGTTTGTCCTTCCGGGGATGTTTTTTAAACTATCTAAATGTGAGAATCTGAGAAATTATAAGGAGCTTCTTACTTGATTATCAGTTGTGCAAATCCAGGAGACACAGAACACCCTGAATGTATTTAAAGGAACACTGCTCAAAATTGAGGCTCAGCCATCACTGCTGTGTTCTGTTTGCATGACATCATTAAGGTCTGGTGATCTTTCCTATAATAGTCTGTGTTACATGTTATCAATCCAAACATGCTGTAGAAGAAACAAAGCTTCTGTATGTAGGGGACCAGAGGGGTCGGTGCAGGGCGGGTGGGGGAAGGGGAAAATGAGAATCAAGTCGTGTCATATTCTGGTACAAACTCTCAATGTTGAATGTGATGATGATGTATATTCATAGTGTACCAACAAAGATTTGAATTTTTTTAAATGCTGTAAACATTTAGAAGAAATGCATTCACCTCTCTTTCCCTTGTGTCTGTTAACCTTATTTGAAGGCTGATCATCTGTCTTCGGAAATCTGTTGAGGACTCTTCCTCTCAAGGCAGTTTTCATGGGCCAGCCCCAGACTTTTAGACTCTGCAGCTCTGCCCAGAAACCTGCTTTTTACACAAGACCCCTACATTACCTTAAAGCAAGTGTCCTTTGGTCCTGACGTTTTGGGATGCCGCCAGCCACACAGGAATAGATCTGGCTGCTGTTTAACTGGGGTATCATTACCCCTTTGTATTGGTCAGTGTTCTCATCACTGGAAGCACACATCCGACATGCACAGCTTTGGGGAGCAGAGGTTTGTTTTGGCTTGTGGCCTTAGAGGTTTCACTCCACAGTCTCCGAGGCAGAAACGACACAGCGGCCGGGCGGGGTGCTGCGAAGCTGCTCACACCTCGGGGTGGGGGAAGAACAGCACCAGGCAAGAGAAGCCAGGAAAGCTGTGGCCCCAAGGCGCCACCTCCTCAGACTCGGCCCCGCCTCCTGGCAGTGCCCACTGTGAGATCAGTGAATTTAGAGGCGGGTCCTTACTCACACGAGGCAGTCCGCTCTTCAGGGGACTGCAGTCCACTCCAACTGACAGCTGCAGTAATTGGCCTGGCCTTCTTGACACTTACCTCATGCTAATTTTAGATTTCCACACTTTTCCTTTTCACCTGTCACAATTTACATCCATAACAACAGTGCACAGGGCTCTTGTCTCTCCGTTTCCTCATCAGCACTGTCGTATGTCGTCACTCTGATGGCTACCACTCGAGCAGGTGTACAAGGATAGCTCAGGGTACTTTTTGGTTTGTGTTTCTAGGATGGTTTGTGATGAGTATTTTCCCTTTTATATACCAGTCGGTCATTTGTATCAGTTTTGGGGAATACGCTGTTTAACTCATGTCTATTTTTAAATTGGATTGGTCATTAAGCTTTTGTTGATGCTATTCAGTTGTAAAAGTTCTGTATGTATTTTGAGTATTAATCTCTTCCAGTATAGATGACCACTGGAGGTAATTCCTTCAAAGAAAAGTAAAGTAGCAGGAACAAAATGACCACTTCTGTCATGCAATGGGAAGTTCCTTCTGAAACGGAACACGAGAGACCCAGAAGGAGTGAGTGGTCGGGCCAAGGAGGTGGGTGGGCCATGACAGAGTCGTCGGTGGCATTTGAGGGTGATGTGCACTTTAAGGGTTGAGGGACATGGGGTGCAGCTTGGATGTGATAGGAAAAGCAGGCAAAGAACTAACATAAGCCAAGTCAGAGGGCAACAGGCACCAGCTTGTGATGGGACTTCAACTCTGACGGAGCAAGACCGGAAGCCACAGAAGATCAGAGCAGAAGAGCATAAGACACATCAGAAAGGATCACTGTGAAGAAAGTAAAATAAATGCTAAGAAGTCAATGGCAAGATCTTGATGCTTAAGCAAAACTACGCAAAAGACACAAAGCATGTGTGTCTCCTTAGCAAAAATAAGTCAAGAAGGAGAAAATGGCAGCAGGTAAAGGAGACCCACAGAAAACGCAGGTCAGAGGTGGCTAAGCGAAGATTTGTAACATTCAAAATACAGTTTTACAATCAGGGTGGATTTGTAAAGCTCAAATCTACATCAAAAGTCCTCTGTGCTTTTCTTCCTTTTGAGGGGCGGATTCCACACGAGTCACAGGGCGGCTGCTCACAAGCTGTGAGTGGACAGAGAGAAGCTGACACTCGGCCTCCTGCCACGGGGGCTGGTCTCGGCCAGCCAGAGCCACATCTGGACAGCAATGTGTCCAAGAGCTTCCGGTTTTGTTCTCTTTGCCATCTGCCTCAGGATACTTCCTTTTTCACTCCTGATTTTAGCTTCTCCTTACAACCTGTGCTTGCTTCTGAAGATATAAGCACGCTAAGGGCCCAAAAGAAGTTTATCGTTTCAACGTTCTGATGTGAACCAGTCACCACTCACATTAATAAACCAACGGGAGAGGACATAAATGTAAAACCGCATAAGCAGATTACCTTCTGGCTCTTCAGACTACAGGTCTAATACGGATCTCATTGGGTTAAAACCAAGGTGTCCGCAGGGCGACCTTCCTTTGCGGTGACTCTTCGCTTTCTGCAGCTTCCGCAGCCTCCTGCATCCCTTGGCTCTGGCTTGTGGCATCGTTATTGCTGGCCATACAGGAGTGCTGTGCCCCTGCTTTTCAGTCATTTCTGGTGTCAGAGCTGTGGCAGTTTTCCTTCAAAGGAGGACTCACTTCCTTATATCGAGTTCACTCGGGAAATCCAGGGTTAACTTCCCTCCCAAGATCCTTAACCTTAGTTCCCTACCTGCCCTGCAAGGGGATACAGCAGCCGGATCTGGGAATCAGAACATGGATGTCACAGTCATTCTGACTATCAGAAAGACAGAAAATACGGTTTTAATAGGATGAAGTACTTTGTTTGTAATTGTTTAAAAGTGTTTTACTCTAAATCAACAGATTTCAGAATTAAACATTAAGAAGCACTCTGTGGTCTCGCTGTGGTGTGTTCAGTGGAAGACATGATTACAAAAGCTAAGAGAAGCTCTGGAGGACCGCAAGATGGAGCAAAATCACACTTGTCCAGGGAAGTGACTAGACAACAGTAGCTGTGAAGTGGGCAGCAGGGGCGGCTTGTGCCCCTGACTCGTGCACTGATACGCCGTCATGGGTATTTCCTGGACCCTTGGCAGACTTGACCTTTCACCCATGCTATGGCTGGCTCTAGAACCTTTCCTAGGCTTTATTGGAAATGAGCTCGGTGACTTCCTGGGAGATGGGAGTAGTAATAATTTGACCAAAAAGAGGGAAGGAAGGAGGGTTCCTGAGAAGCTGCAGGGCCACCAAGAGCTCTAGCCAGGTCAAGCGGCAGAGAAAAGGGCCACCATGCCATCAAAGGACAGGTGTGGAATGCATCACCAAGAAACTTTGGAAACAACAGCTTTTCACACAATAGCACAAGATCAGGAGGAACTAAGGCTGTCTGCACACTGCCCGGATGGTTCCTAGATCCCCCACAGCATGATGACCCGACAGGTGGGACACGTGGGACAGGTAGGACAGGTAAGACAAGTGGCTGCTTCTGCTGCTGCTCCTACACAGGCAGCTGCAGCCTCCAGCAGTCAGTGCCCACTGAGCTTCTCACAGTGTCTCACCTGAGTCAGGTATAGGACTTCCCCCATGCTGTAGACACAGCTTTCAGCCCAGGATGCACACTTTCATGGGAGTGATGCCTGCACTGGATTCAGAGTTTTCCCAAGTAAAGGACTTGATTTAATGAATTGAGTCTTGGAGGAAGTTATTCATTGCTAAACCATATAACACAGAGATGCCAGACATAGAATCAACGGCTGTGTACTGCGGACCGAGATAGTAGAAGGCCTTCATCTCTGCAGGAGACCCTGGGTGGTGGCCTCAGTGCTGACCCTGGACATAGCACGTCTTCCCTGCTATAAACCATCTGCCACAGTGAGGCCCAAACACTCTCACCTCCTAAGCAGCCCTGTATGATTATGAAGGATACATCAACCAGCTTTCTGTCACTGTAGCAAAACACCTGAGTGGGTTAACTGATCAGGAGGATCGTTTAGACACTTGAGTGTATAGTTGACCTGCTGTTTCACAGCATGGCTTAGGGAGCGCAGCTGTCACCTGGCAGAGGAGTCTGCTCACCTCACAAAGGTCAAGAAGTGAGAAAGGAGGAACGAGAAAGGGCTGGGGTCCCCATATCCCCTTCAAAAGCGCACTTCCAGCGACCTCGCTTCCTGGCACCGGACTCCACCGTTCAAAGTTCCACCACCTCTCCATAGCGCCACAGGCAGCCACCAAGTGTTAAAACATGGCCCTCTGGGAGCCACACAGGCAAACTGAGGTGAAGGGAGAGCAAGTCTGTGAGTAGCGAGAGGAGGACGCGAGGTCTAGTACCGGTGCACAAACCTGACTCCCCAGAACTTTCCCATCCTGTTGAGTCTGAGTCCAGGGGCTGTTCTCTCTATGATTTTCAGGCAGATGCTGAGATGTTTCCACTGATGTGGCTCTGCAGGATCTCAGCAAGCCTACAGGCAGCCCTAGGGGCTGCAGGGGTGAGGAAACCATGGCTAGACCTCCTCACCTCTGCAACACGGCACAGCCTTGGGAGAGATGCAGTCCCGCCCATGAGCAAGGGATAGCTGTATTTATTAGATCAAGAAACTGAGTGTAGGAAAAAAAAAAAAAAAAAACCACAGAAAACAAGTGAAGTTTTATGCAGCTGAAATATCTGACCTGGGGCCCATGTAGAAGAGAAAGCCTAACCTGGCCACGGCTGTTGTCCCCACCTGGTCAAACAGCACTCTCCTCAGCTTAAACTTGAATTTTAGTTGCTTATAGAAAATTTAAATTCTAATTCTAGTAACTGGGTTGTGAACTAAGTATAGGAAAATAAACTTGCCCACTATAATTTATTTTATGTATAAATGGTCGTACTAAATAGTTTTTCCTAAGAGACAAGGGGTTGGCAATTCTTCACGAAATTATAAATGTATGCGGTATTGACCATGACAGAAATAAAACAAAATTGAGTGTAAGAACCACCCAGATGTGCGTGTCCCTGGGAGAGGGGTCAGCGACATGAGGGGGATGGCCTGATTATCCACCAGCACCCCACCCCGGAGAGGGCAGCACCCACCTGCCTACCTGACCCACAGTCGTGTGAACTCTCCACTGCAGGTCCACAAGCATTTCAGGGGCTGTGTAGGATCAAGGCTGGAGCACAGGGCAAAGCACCCTGGGGCTGGAGAGGAGGGGAGGAGGAGGAGGAACTGGGATGTCCATCAGGACTGTGAGACCTAACCTGACATAAAAACAGCCATTATGCTAAAAGCCTCCACTTTGAATCCGGTAACCTCCTTGTAACCTGGTCCTTGTCTCCTGGGAACTTCCACCCGACCACTGCGCGCAGCCACAGACCGTATGCTTCTAGAACATACTGTTCTATCATAGCCAATGATCTAATTGCTGCCAGTGACTACTGCAAGGACACATTCCTCTACCTTAACCAGAAAACGATCTAATCCTTGCTATTGGCTACTGTAACAGATTGACCCTGCACATTAACAGTAGGATGACCTAATAGTCACAGACTTTGCCTTTAAATATTGTGGCTGTTTGATTCAGGCCTACCTCAGTCAGCGAGGGAGGGTCCTCGGGAGAAGCCAGACTTGCCAACAGTTTGATTTTGGACCTCAAGGCTCTTGAGCTGCTAGAAATTCCGTCCTTTTTAAGCCCCCCAGTCGGCATTTTGTTAGAGCAGCCTCAGCAAGCCGGTGTGGGTAGGACGTGGTCTGCCCTGAACACGGTCGAGGTGGCAGAGTGAGCTGTGTCTGGTTTCACTGTCTAAACCAAGGGGAGAGGAGTAGAAGTGAGCCTGGGAGGATGACGAGAAGTCCTACCTCATTCAGGGCTGTAAGGGTGTCCTGCTGAAAACCTTTTCAGAGACGTGGCGGGTGGCTTGGTACGCACTAGAGAGACAGAAAAATGGGAACACAACGTGACGAAGTCACTGTAAGTCACACTGATCCTCCTGCTTCCCAAAGAGCCAGCGGCATAAATCGAATGTGTCGGGCAGAGCTGCTCTGACGCCAGGCAGACTGCGCCTGGGACTGGGTCTGGGTACCCTCGACTGGTGGGCATGACCAGAGGAGGCCGAGACGGGGGCTGGGCAGGGGAGAGGACACTCCTGCCCTGGCTCTCTCTCCTGCCCTCCTCCACTCTGGCTCTCCTCATACCAGCACTTTCTGTGAGTGCGGCGAGAGGGGCAAAGCTCCCAGGGCTCCGCGGTCTGGAAGATGTGAGCTCTTTCGCCGCTGGTTAAGGACCAGAGAAGTCACCCCGACATAGCACGCAGGGCCGTGCCCCTGGAGCGCTGCTCACGTCCGGCCCTGCGCGCTCGTCTCTCCCCCGCCTCTATCCCTGCAGGGCCTGGCACGCTTTCCGTCCTGTCCTCGGAGCCAGTGGTCTGCGGCTGGAGCTGGGATGTGCACCCTGAGCCGCCTGCACACCGAGAAGCGAGCTGGGAGGTGAAGACTGGAGAAGCTGGCTGCTGGAGACGGGTCCTCCATCCTGCGGGGCGGTCCTGACGCGTCAGTGCCACCCTGGACCGGACCGGAAGGACGAGCTCGCCTCACGGCATGGGGTTGGATTCAGAGCTCCGGAGGTTGGATGCATGACTCGGGGGTTCCGTCCCCACCGTGTCGGGGCGCTGCCTTCACCCCGAGCTCTGCCCTCAGCTGCCCACTGGGAAATCAAGACGCTGTTCGAATCGATTCTAATGGCTCCTCTGTTCGTTCGCTTGCCCTCGAACTCAGATCAGTGTCTCTAAGTGTGGCATTTCTCTTTAAGGCCTTCTGTAATAACATTAACTGTTTATGAATGAGTGCTGGGCTTTGTAATGTTTACTCTCTTCACGTCAGAAGAGAAAAATGACACGCCAATGATTTGGCGTTTGTATTCTTGTTTCCTATTTCCCACAATCCCATCCAGTCCCACTGCAACACTGCTAGTTTCTTCCTACCTCGATATCACAATGACCGCGTTTCAAGAGAAACATCTGCCGCAATCATGATTAATTCGAGGGCACTTTCGGACAGTGGCCTTTGCAGCCTGGCTGTTACGATTTTAAGGTGCACTGACAGCATCTGGCCAGCAGAGGGAGGCAACCATCAGGTAAGAATGAAAACTAATGATTTCGGGGGAGCTAAAGGCAAAGAGGAAGAAAACACAAGACCAAGAAAAGGACAGTGCCCAGCAGGTGGAGAGGCAGGCCGCCGCAGAGGGCTCGCCAGTCTTGCAGCGCGAGAATTGCACACTTCCTGCAGATCTGTGCCCGGCTCTGCGCCCCCTGCCCAGCAGACCTGTTCACGGGCTGAGTTCCGGGCAGGCGCCCGCGGGGGCTCAAGGGAGGTCGCTCTGGGATTTCTGGTCATTCTCAGCACCCGGAGAGGGTCAGCCTGCTCTGGATGCTGAGCCCCCACCCACCCGCCGGGCTGCATGGGGACTTTCTGGGCCCCAGCCCCATGTGCACCAGGCATGGGGGGGGGGGGAGAGAGAGAAGCATCGTCGCCATGGCAACCCTCCATCTGCAGGACCAACCAGGCCTGGCGATCAGGCACTATAGCGGGGGGAGGGGCGGGGGGAGCTCTATGACCCAGTTTTGATGGTGTGAGACGAAATGGCGGGCTGTGAGTGTCACTGGAGACCGGGCAGTGGCTGCAGAGGAGCCCTGCGGGGCGGGGCAGAGCACTGAGAGCACTATCTCCATGGTGCAATGAGGTACAAGCACAAGCTAGTTTCCTCAGATCCGCAGCCCTGCTCAGCCCCCGCCCCTCGCCCTTCCCTCACCGCGCCCTGCAAGCAGCATGGATTTGCTTCTTGGCACCATAGCTCAGCAGCAGAAACACAACTTCACCTCTGAAAGGGGGTGGACAAAGACCTCTGTCCCTCAGCCCTCAGGTGCGCGTCAGGAGGACACCGGAGGGGCGATCTGGCGATGAGGAAGGCGGCCCGGAAGCATACACCACACCTTGCATTCGCATTGTGTTAGATATGACAGGTCATTAAATAATTGTTTAGTTATCTAAGGAGTAATGAGAGAAAATTCTTCCCACATGTTCAGTAAGGACTTGGCTTTACAAATATCGTATTTACTTTTTATTTTTTTGAGAGAAGGTCTCACTTCGTCGTTCAGGCTGGCACTGAGCTCACTATGTAGCCCAGGCCAGCCTCGAACTCACAGCAGTCCTCCTGCCTCTGCCTCCCGAGTGCTGGGATTCCAGGCATCCGGCATTGTTGAATGTGGTTACCAGGGTTCGAATTTGGGATCCTGCACTTGCAAGACAGATGCCAGAACCACTGAGCTAAATCCCCAGCCCCTCTTTATTTACTTTTTATTTGAAATCATGGATGCAAAACTGACAGCTAAGTACTGGCTGCAGTCTTAGAACAACAGCTGGTAGCTAAAATGCTTGATGCCTAAGTTCTTATCACTTTTATTGAATACCAACTATTCACATTTCTATTCTACTCTCATCTAAATTTGTAGCTATCACATCTTCAATGACTGACCCTATTCTCCCCAAATGAGCCTAAAAACCGGGCAGTCACAGCTAACATTCCAGAAAGATGCACTGTGATGTGAGCAGCTTGCAAAGGTGCTATGATCCACACATGGCCGTAATTCCAATCCTGTCCTTAATCTTGGTCTGGACCTCCGCTCCGTGGCCTGTGTGGGCGGGAGAAGCACAGAACTGGAGTAGCCAGAGCGTGCACAGGCCCGAGGAGGGACTTTGCGGACAGACCTGTTCCGCACTGGGGCTTGAACCCAGAGCTCTGCACAGAAACCTCCACCCGGCCCCACCCTCCCACTTGCTGAAACAAAGGCTCTCTGAGACTTTTCGTCCTCCTGCCTCAGCCTCCTAGAGCACTGCGCTTAGAAGTGCGAACCACGTGTCAAACTAGACTGTAGTTCTTAGGATGGACAAGGCAAATGCATTTGTGATGGACTTGGCGTGAAAACTGATCACGCCAAAGCGGTGAGGACGCCTGCCAGTGTCCCTCCAGGAGGGGAGGTGGCCCCTGCGTGGAGCTGAGGATCTCCCCTGAGCCTGCGCCACAGTGGAAATCATGAGGAGACCGACGCGTGTGCCATGTTCAGGGGAGAAAATGTACCTGCACTGAGCAGTCGGGCGACATCAGGATGCCAGTCTGAGCCGCTGAGACCGACCGGAGCCCACACTGAACAGCGGCTGGGACTTGGTCTCACTTCCGGTCCATCCTCATGGAGGGAATGCGGGAGGTAATGCAGCTTCTTCCCTCGCAGGCTGCTGGGTCCCAATGGGCCATGTGTTGACTGCAGGCCACACACTCAGGCGCTGCCGCCGCTGCGACTGGTGCACACAGCAGACATTTACCAAGTGTTTGAAGGGCAGTACCTGAACGCCACTCTCAGGTCAGTATTGTGAAAGTCATGTCTCAGAGGAAGAGACTTGAGAGTCAAGCAATCACGTCACTTCCAGCCAATGTGGGCAGCTCAGGAGTAGCGCTAGGACGCATATCCTCCAGTTCCGTCAGTGGAGCCTGTATTTCTATTCCCAAAGAAAACAAACTCTCAGGTGAAATCTCATCCCAACTGGAAGCCCCTCTATCACACCGCAGAGATCCATCACATCAGGAAACCCTGTTCCGCCCGCTTAGCCTGGGAGCACATCTCCGTTTGTGAGGGAACTTCAATATAGTTTTGGTATCCAGGTGGCAGTGGGGAGTCCCATGCCAGCCAGCTGACCACGTGAGCTGGGGCCACCATGACCCTGTAAGTTCCTTTCAAGCCTGACTCCCCACAAGGGCCCTTCGGGTTTGGAGAAACTCTAGTCCACTGTGCGGGCTAGCGTTTGGGCAGCTGTGCGAGGCCATCGCCTCAAGGTCACCCACTCGGGTTCCGTCGAGAGGTGCCCTCTCCCCAGCACTCAGGAGACAAAGGTCAAGGGGAGGGCTCCCCAGAGCCCCTCACCGAGGTCCTAACCGAGACAGTCAGGCTCCTTCCTGGCACCAAGCGGATTTTTGCTGAAAGCCTGTTCAGGTGGGTATTTTTTCCTGAAGGTCATGGGGACTCTGAAAACACTTTGAAAGTAATGATCTGCTTGAAAAGAACAAGAAGTGAAGGGAGGGCAGCCCAGCAGAGCACGAGGAAGGGCGACGTGGCCATCAGAACGTCAGACAGCGCTGTGGCAACGCACCGCCTTGCTGGCGCCATCACCATCTCCAGCCTCACGACCGCCGGCACCGCCACCGTCCCCTGCCCCTCCGTCCCCTGCCCCTCTGCGCTGGCACTGCGTCGAGGGCTTTTCACACACCGTTCCTAGTCACACGCTCAGAGAGCAGCCGTAGGTGGGTGGCCTAAGGCCAGAACGGCTCCCAAAGAGAAAGTGCCAGCTCCCGGGAACCGCCTTCCACCGAGAATCACCCACTTAGGGTGTGCCAGGCCCCACAGGCACTGCCACGGACAGATCCTGTGGTGCTGGGGCAGCCCACTGCTGCACCGTCTGTCTGTCGCCCGCACATAGCTCTGAGGCACCTCTGCCCAAGAGTGGCCTCCAGACCAGACCCTCCACAGTTCACCGGAGCAGCTGAAGTGCGCACCTCAGGCCTGGTCGCCCTGACAGAACTGTCCGCCCCTGCGGGCCAGTGAGCCCCCTTTCTTCCCCTTCCTCCTGACATGCCTCTGCCGGACCTGGGGCGTTTGTGGGATCCCTCCGAAGCGGTGGCCCCACACACTCAAAGCAAAGGGATCACAAGGACCCCAGCTGCTTCTCTGCCTAATCTTTTACGCTAAAGTTTTGAAAGAAGGAAAAAGACACTGTGATAAAGAGGCTTCAATTTCCTCAGTGAGGTTATTCATTTAGACACTGACAGCCATTAATGCATCATTATAAATTAATTTGCCAGATTAATCAATCAATTTAGTACAAAAATCAGATCAAGCAGGTATAGGCCCGTGTGCTCCAATTTGATTAATTAGATGACTTGAGAGATCGGGGGATGAGATCAGATTAATCACAGGCCTTTCGCAGGCATCTGCAGAAGAGGAAATGGAAGTCCGTGCAGAGCGCCGTGAGCCAAGCCACTCGTGCTGGGGCCTGGTCTGTGGGTGGGGCTGCCTGGGCCTGGGCTCTGGCCTTTCCCTGGGTCTGGCCATTTTCACACATGGGGCTCAGCAATCATGCTATTGGACATCGGTAGCAGTTCCTTGGGTTGTGCCGTATGTCTGCTGTAAGCAATAGTCGTGACTTTAGTGGCTTCAAGCAACACACGTTTATACTACATTTGTGGAGGTCGGGAGTCCCGCATGGGTTTGACGGGCTGAGTGTGAGGCAGCGGCCGAGCTGTGCTTCTCCCGGAAGCTCCAGGGTGGTGGCACTGTCCTGGCCTCACTTCCCAGCTTCCAGAGGCTGCCCGTTCTCAGGTGGCAGGGTCCCCATCAGTCACACCTCCTCTCCCGCTAACTCGCCTGCCTTCCTCCTTCCTTCCCAGGGACCCTGTGATCCTGCTGGAACCCTCAGAATCCAGACGAAGCTCCACATCTCAAGACCCACAGCTTACTGCGCTCTAGAGATCTCACACAGGTGCCAGCACCGGGCTCTGAGTTTCTTCACTGGGCCATTGTCCGCCATTGCCGGATCTCAGAAGCCATGGGGACATTTTCACCTTCAGGGACACTGTGAGCCCTTGCACAATAAAAACACACACCCTTGACTCCACCATGGCTCCTAAAACTCTGAAAATTAAAGTAGCCTTTCTGTGGCAAATTAGGCTTCCAGAAAACTCTGAGCAGTATGACATAGTTTGGGAGGATCATGACTCCACTGATGCCCCGCACCACAGAGCTGGGCTTGGTCCCTCGAGTTCCCGTGACTAAGAAGCACTCACACTTCGGAAAGGGGTCCAGTGACAATTCCCAGAACTCACAACTAAGACTCGGCTCCATCTTTTAAAACAGACAAACAAAATTTAACTTTCAATAATGACTTTTGTCATAAAATGTGTTAGGCGGGGACAAGGTCTCAAAACAGGCTCAGCTGTGCTGAGGTGCACTGAGAAGGTCTTTTGTTTGGTAACTGAGACTTAAAAGGTTGAGAGCAATGTTAGACTGGTAAATGCTACATCCTAAGTGGGGTGGTGATGACGTGGCAGTCTCAAGTTGTCCAGATCTTCAAAGAAGTTCTATTAGTTCTTTAGGCTGCCGTATCAAGAGTGTCACCGGTTGAGTGGCTTTATGAACAGAAATTCATTTTCTCTTAGTTCAGGAGACCAGAACTCTGAGCCAAAGGTCCCGGCAGGGTGATCTTCTCCTAAGGCCTCTCCTGAGCCTGGAGGCGGCCATCTAAACTGGGGTCCTCACAGCCTTCCCTCCATGACAACGGTGTCATGGTCTCCTCTGATGTTAAAAACACCTATCATACTGGGTCAGGACCCACACCGGTGGCCTCATTTTACTGCAGTTACTACTATACAGACACTATCTTTAAATCTGATCACATCCTGATGTACCAAGTTTTGGCAGCTCAACATAGAAACTTCGAAGGACACAATTCAGCCCATAAGAATATAAGATTCAGCGAAGCCAAGAGGAGGCTCAACAGAGGAGAGGCAGTTCACCAAAGATGGGGCTGAACCTCAGGCAAAGAAGAGCTTCGCTTGCCCTCAGCTCAAGAGAAAGTCACCAGACACGGAAGGCGAGATCGTAAAGAGGCTCCGGGGTGGCTCCGGGTGGTCCGTTAATAAAAAGATTTTCCATCTTCTTTCACTTAGACTGAGTGTACCAAGTGATGTATGCCCTCACTTGGAGAATCCTCTGAGGACCACTTCATGCCCACAGCTCCATCTCCGCCCTCCTGGGACCAGACCATCAGGCACAGAGGAGGAGGCATGCGGGTTGCCTCGTTGATCACCCTGTACGTGGAAAAGTCTGGCAGATAAGAGCTTTGCCCTGAAATCTCATTCCCTTCATTTCTTTGTCTATAACAAAAGAAGATATCTTAGATGATTCTGCAATTCTATTATTTAGTGAGGCTGAGAAACCTAAATCTACTTATGGCTCAGAACTCCAGAGAAAAAAATCACTGTTCTTCTCAGGGAAGTGTTTAATTTAAATCATGGCTACATAATAGCCAAATACCAAATGAGGACGAATATGAGCAAAGAGAAAAACAACCAGAAAAATAATCCACATACAAGCATTTCTATTTTATTATCATTAACACTAATCACTGTCTTGAGGCAATTACTGCTAAATGGCCTTGTCAAGCACGCTATGATACAGCATCACAAACTCGGAGTCTCAACAACAGAAACCTGTTGGGTCACAGTTGTGGAACTTCAGCCCAGGCTGCTTCACCCTGAAGACACTAAACATCAGCTCCAGGCTCTCCTGTCCCTGGCTTGGCGGCCCCAATTCTGGTCCTCCAAAGGCTTTCTCCCTGCGTGCCAGGGCGTGCCTGTCTAAGAACCCCAGCCGCGCTGGCTCAAGTGGTGTCCTGAGAATTCCCTCTTCCATCCCCATTTCCCTGGCACCTTCAGAAGCACTGCAGGCTTGATTCTGGAGGAGGCCACAACCCGGTCAGTCACGGTGCCCAGCTGTGACTCACAGGAGCCGTCAACAAACTTAACCCTTTACCTCTTCCATTTCAAAAGACTCAGGTGAAGTTGGATGCACCTGTTTTCTATGATGACACTTGTAGCCAGTTAGTAACGCAAAAGTGTGTCTTTTTAAAAAAAGAAAAGAACTTTGAAAGTCAACTAAAAACCTTAATTATAAACAGTCCATCTTCCATGGCTGCCTGACAGTATCTTTACCTCAGAACCACTCCGGCCCCTTCTAGCGTATGCACGCTCCCTCCTGACTCCTGCACACATTGGGCTCAGCGGTGAGTTTCAGAACGGCTTCCACTAGAGAGGCCCGGAGAGGGACAAAATGTTGCTCGTTTCCATCCACAGATTCCTCTCCCTTGCATTTATCTATCCTCCAGTCAAAGTACTTGGGAAAGAACCGTGTCTTTACTGCTCATGCACAAACCTTTTACTCATCATCGTTCTCCACGAAACCCAGTATGCACACAGCATTTACACTGTATTAGGTAAGATAAGTAATCTGGAGGTGACTAAGACTATGTGGGAGGAAGTGTGCAGCTTACATGCAAGTTGTATACAAGGGACTTGACTGCACACCTGCAGACTCCGGTCCCTTTGGAAGTAGACGGTCCTGGAAACCAGCCCTCATGGCCACCGAGAGAAGGCTGTATCTATTTGAGGTCACCTGCAGTGATCCTACTGGTTGTGAGATCCATTTAAGCACGTGGTGCTATCTCACAACAAACTTAGTCTGGATGTGTTTGAAAAATCTGAGGGGAATCTCCCTAATCCCACCCGACACACCCTTCTCCAGAGCACAAGTTTATCACAAAAGTAGGTACAAAACCTTGCAGTAAAGATTAATAGGACAACTTTAGTTCTCTCTTTTGAGTTAGCCCTTAAAGACTGTAATATTGCTGTTATTTTTATGATAAGAATTTATGGTGGTCACACTTTAGAAAACTCCCACAGCTTAGAAACACGACAGGTTAAAACACATTTCTTGTTCCAGTGAGCACTTCACCTGATTAGCCCACTTGTCTCCACAGGCCCTCTCTTCCTTCTGCCTCTCCTCTCAATATCTTGGTGTCATCGGTCTCAGGCACCACTGTATCCTCCACCGCCCTGTCCATGGTGGTCTTTTGGATGATTTCCACCAAACTGCTGTAACCTGGGAAGTCCCTCAGATTGAAGCCCTCGCTGAATTCCAGCAGTCGGCGGCAGGTGGCGCTCTCAGCCTCCCACTGGCCCTTGAGGGTCAGCCATGCCTCCCTACTCTTGAACTGCTGCTTCTCTGCCAGGACCCCTGCCAGCTCCAACTCCAGGTGCAGCAGGACACTGTGGTTCTGCTCTGTCTTGCACGCCACAGTTAGACGCCATGTCCCTCAAGCTGTTCTCCACGCTGGACCTCCAGTTTCTCATCGAGTCCAGGTCGTCATCCAAGGCCTGGACATCTCAGTTCTGTGAGGGTCACTTCAGCACCAACATTGACGCAGGCCAACGGACCGCCGTGGTGCTCTCTTGTGTCCGCTGAAAGCAGTGCGTTTTCAAATCTTCTTGGTTCTTTGGAGTCACTTTTCACCGTAGGCCCCATGTCAACTCGGATCTTGCTGAAGTCCTGAGATTTGGGGGCATTTATCTCTTCTGTGAACCCCAAGCTAGCTTTCTGGCCTTGAACTTCATGGTATACTTCTTCAGCAGCCGCCACCCCTGAGATTTTCAATTTCCCCTCCAGCTGCAGCCCACAGACTGGGCTTCAGCAATGACCTTGTGGAGTCTGTGGGACTCGCTGTCCACATACAGGCATGGCCTGCTCCACCTTGTTGCTGGACTCTAAAGCCACTGATATGAAAATCAGTGCTGTCAACTGGCGGCATGACGTGTGCATCACCTAAAGATCTGAGCCCTCAGCCCCTCTATGGTCTTGAAGTGATGCCACTGGTCCCGGATCTAGGCTCATCGTCTTCAGATACTCCTGGATTTTGCTCTCCAGCTCTCAGGAGGCCACGTAGTGGTTCGGGTCTTGCATGGCCTCCTTCTGGTTTGGGGTGCCACCCATTCCCACCAGACCTCTTCTCTCTGCATTGCCATGGTCTCAAGTCTCCAGCCCCCCCTGCAAGCTGCTGCAACAGGACGCGAAGGTCCTGGAGCCCAAGGCTCTGGTACAGAACTGCTGATGGCCAGGCGCAGTCCCCAGGAGACCTGACTGAGCCCAGTGATCAGAACCGGTGTAGAAGATGGTGGGAGGGGAGGAGGTGAAGCTTATGTCCCTGAGGTTCGTGCTGCCTGACGTGGACCTTTAAGAGACACATGTGCATGTACTGTTGGGGAATATTCCTTGGACTCTAGTTTGAAGACATCTGCCACTCTGAACTCTTAATATCTGATTTCTTGAGGACATCACATTTTAAAACCTAATTTAGAACAAAATTTCATTAAACATTATCTGGTTAAGAATTCTCAAAGTAAATCAAATGAAACACTAAACTTCCATCTAGATCTAAAGAAAAAAAAAATCTTCCTAGAACTCAAAGGACATCTTGTGGCCAATGTTATTAGAGTTTTCAAAAATGAAATACTAGGACTCAACTAATACACGGAATGGTTACAATGTGTTCATAATTGTGCCACTTGCAGGGATTATACGGAAAACTAAAACCTAAACTCTGCTTTGAAAAACCTACTAGACTAGGAAGAGCTGTAACTATTTAATATGGCCAGTACTCCTTTTACTTACAGACAAGAAGTCCAGATACTTATAAAAAATATTAAAAGTACAGCCGTAAAAGCTGGGGATGTAACTCAGTGCCAGAACATATGCTCAACGTACAAGAAATTCTAGGATTGATTCCCAGCACAACCAAAGGAAGAAAAATGTACAAATGTTATGAGCATTGTGTGATGCGCCTAGTCTCTATACATCCCACATCCTTTAATACCTGTGCTACATACAGTTTTCCTTCAGAGGCCACCCACCACAGCTCATCAGCAATGCATTAGGAGGCGGATCGCTCTTTTGCCCCAAACCTCTGTCATTTTGGTATTCTGTTATGTGGACAAGATCTGAACTAGGCCATAGTCCTTCCTTTCTGGGTTGTGACTCTCTTCAGTCTACACAAGGAAAGACAACAGCTCTCTGCTGGTTGCTTGTTGGCCTGGAGCTGCCAGAACCCAGCTGTCATAAAGTAAGGCATCAAACCTAAGAGTGAACACGCCCAGAGAAAACCCGTACCAGGAAATGAAGAGTATTTCAGGTTCAAACACAGGATTTCAGCCTCTGCATCCAGGCATGCTGCCACAGAACACAAGCTGTGCAACAAAAGTGCTTGAATTGATGCAAAAAGTAAGCAAAACAAAAGGAGAGACAGACAGACAGAGAGACACAGAGAGAGGACAATAATGGAAAAACCGTCAAAATATTAATCTGTAAGTATGTATGCACATAAACATGCACATAGATACACTGACATTCACAGGATTACATAATACATTGAAATAGAGTTCTAAGAGGTAATTTTTCTGGCCAAATATGTCAAGTCTTCCACATAAATCTATGGATTTTTCATAAAAATCACACTTTTCCAGTGTTCTGGAAGCATCATAATTGACATATCAAAGGTCATTGACTGGACTCTCTGAACAGTTAATTGGTTGGCAAATTATAGCTGTCACATCCTGTCATTTTCAAGCTGTTCTAAAAACATTACTCTTATTTTCTTAGAAATGGGGATTTTTTATGTTGTCTTTAATTATCTAATTAGGAGATTAAATAAAGATAATGCATTCACTTTTTATGGAAAATAAAAATGGCAGGCCCTGCTAATGTTGAAAGTTTTGTAACAAGACCTCCTCTGAAATCAAAATGGTATTTCTCAGAAAACAAATACCAAGTTCGTGGATGTCCGGCACATGGTGCCAGACTTAAGCAGTGAATGGAACCTTTCTTTAACTTTCCTTTTTCTCTATGTAATCACAAATAAATGATGAAAATGCTGCTTGGAGAAATAAAACTTTAACCACAATGAGACTATACTGGCAAATGGGAAACAATGAAGGCATCCAGGACGTAGAGGCAGAAAGAAAACTTTATTTACATTGATGGACCTAGTGGGGATAATTCTGTGGAGTACCAGGAAAACTGTCTTTTATTCTTTTACAATCTGTATAGGGTTGGCAAGCAGGAACTAAGTACGGAAGCAGAGCAAGCAGATGACTGGTTACAGATGATATCATCATTACTGATCGGTTGCAGCAAAGTCAGACTCAGGAGAAGAACACATCAGTTGAACGTAAGGTTGGCTAGACACGTCCTTGGAATGTGCACTAGTTTGGGACAGGGTCTGCCGAGGAGGAGCAGATAAAGCAGACAGGTACTTGTGGAGGGCATCAGTCCAGGGCCGGGCTGGCCAAGAAGGAATTTGCTTGGGCTGAGAGAAAATGAAACTATTCATGGCCAAGGTTATCCTGGACTGATGCCCCAACTCTTTGTCAACCGTTTTACAGCTCTGTCCCCAGCGGGAGTAGGTCAGAGTGGACATCCTAATGACGGTCCTCAGCTCCAGCACCAGCACCAAGCCTGTGTGAGCCACCTGATGGCCTGAGACTAGCGACATGTCATCAATGTGCATGTTACATCCAGAATGGGCTCAAGCCCCGGGACAGGTAGGGAGTGCTGCGGATAGATGTCAAGGTATCTTGGCAGCGTAGCAGGTTCGGCAGGCAGCTATGTTCTTGGTGGTGCTAGCAAGAAAATATGTTCTTATAGTAGTTATTCATTACAGACTACAGAACTTTGGCGTTATTTACTATGATTTCAGATAATCCCATGCCATACTTTCCATTTCAAGATGCCTGTCACTATTCTGAGATAGATAGCTTATTAGCACAGGTAGAATAGACTAGACTTGTCATAGGTTCAGTGAGGACGTAGAGAGACTGGAACTTGCCTAGCAGCTCATCAAAGTTGAAGTGGGGCTATTTTCAGTTTAGAGACCTGGTATTTAACTTCTTCAAAGTATAGCCATACTGGAAGCAGCCCTGAAATGCCTCGGAAGTAGCCCAATAAATACAAACATTTTGCACACAGACTTGCACATTCATGTGTATAACCGGTTTTATCCTTGTAGCCCCAAACTGAAAGCACTCCAGATGTATTTATATATAACTTCATATATCAGACACTTTATATATAACTTTATGTATCAAGCTTTATGCTCAGTATAACCAGGCTATCATTGCTAGAAAAGTTACAATGTTAAGAAGTTACGCTACATTGTAAAAAGACCCACCAGGGCTCCTATCCCCGTGCCCCTCCTCAGGACCGAAAACTTCTCTTTCCTGTAATTCACGTCAGTTACAGGGAAAAGGGACTGAGCCTCCTGCAAGGCGTGAACCTTCAAAGGCAACATAGCTTCTGATAGGTTAAGCCTCCTCAACTCAACTCTGCAGTGAGACCACTAACTCCAGGTCTATATTAGACTGCTCTGTGTGTGCTCGCTCTCCCCCTCCTCTCTCTGTCTCCCTCTCTCTGTCTCCCTCTCTCTGTCTCCCTCTCTCTGTCTCTCTCTCTCTCTTGCCTTTGTCTTCTTCTCTTCCTCTCACTCTCTCTTTCTGTCTCCCTCTTTCCTTTTCTCTCACCCCCCTTCCTTTTACTCTTCTTTTCTTCCTTTGTTTTTCCCTGCTCCAAGCCTCCTGCTGTGGGAGCCTCTCACATTTAATAAAATCCCCAGACGGACATCCTGGGTGTGACTTGATTGCTGATCATCATTGGATCCCTCCACTTCACAATAGTGGCACAAGTTCTCCATATAAGAAAGTTTCAAAGGATAATTTGAACACTTTTATGCTAATAAATTTGAAAATTCAGACAAGATAGGAAATTCCCATAAAGATACTATCAACAAAACCCAAGCAAAAGAATTAAAAATATATTTGCTCTTACATGTTAAACAACAAAAAAGGAGCAAAACCTCTGACACACAGATCTTCAGAGGCAAATTCTCCAGGATATTTACAATTTTTAAAACAAAGACATAACGACATGCAAAAAACACAATCCCTTATAAAGAAAAAGTAGCATAAGCACATTCTAATAAAACAAAGATTTTGAAATTAGTGCTCAAGAACTTTATGACAGCAATTATAAACTTGGTGAAGAATGTTAAGAAATTAAAAAACAATTCTCAGCAGCCTTGGCATGTTTAATCAACAGAACACTACATTATGCTCATGTCAGTGAGGTCTTAGCATCCCTTTGAGACCAGTAACAACGAAAAAGGAATTGGATGTGTCGAGTGTAGAAGTCAGGAGAACTCTAAACACGAAAAGGACTCTGGACTTTCAGATCCTAAAGGACAAGGATTTTGGAGCATCCTGCAGGTGTTCATTGGTACCAGCCTAAGAGTCAGTCTCCATGACTCACACAAGCAATAAAGTATGGAACTTTTTGATTACAAACAAGAGGTCCCGGTGGCCAAGAGCCAGGTGGCCAAGGGCCAGCGGTGCCCGGGCCCCTCAGAACTGTGACCTCACAGGAGCCAGTGTGACTTCACTGTGGTTGGCTATATAAGGCTGAGGCCCGGGTGGGCACCTCTTGTGGGAGTAGAGGAGCGGTTGGAGGAGGAAGCATGTTGGAGATTTGTTGACTGACTGATTTGTGGTATGGAGAGAGCGGAGTTTCTGGTGACGACATGATGTGTAGTGAGGGTGGAGAGTGTGATGAGTGTGGTGAGCATGGAGAGGGCCGAGAGGGTGGTGTGCGTGGTGTGGGTGAAGAGAGTGGTGTGTGTGGAGAGGGTAGAGAGGGTGGAGAGGGTAGAGAGGGTGGAGAGGGTGGTGAGGGTGGTGACAGTGAGCACAGTGAGGGCATCCAGCCCAAACCATGGCTGGGCCTCTCCACCTCCAAAACACACCGCCTGGAAGAAAACTATGATATCTTGAGAGTTATAAACCAGAAAAACTCTGACCGGGTCCTGCTGGCCAAGCATGTCCTCACGGGGTGCCCAGTCGCTGTGAAGGAGCTGAACAAGGCAGAGATACCAGCATATGTCGTTAGAAATGAAGTGGAGATTATGAAACAGCTCGAACATATCAATATCCCCAGATTACTGGAGGTCATAGAAACCCCGAACTTTGTCTATATCGTCTTGGAATACGTGGTGGGGCATGACCTATGGAACCACTTCCACGCGATTGAGAACTACGAGGAACGAGAGACATGTTCACGCGTCATATTCCGGGAACTTGTTTCGACTGTGCTCTACTGCCATGAGCAGAGGATTATACACGGGAATCTCAAACCGAAAAATATTTTGATCAATTTGGAAGGACACATCAAACTCATCGATTTTGGAGCAGGGCTCCGGTTCCTGCCCGGGCAGGAGGTGACCACGGTTGGTGCCAGTCCCCATTATTCTGCCCCCGAACTCTTCCTGAGCGGGAGTTACGAAGGCCCGCCGCTGGACGTCTGGTCCCTGGGAGTCATGCTGTTTCAGATGCTCGCCGGAAAGAGGCCGTTTGCAGGCAAGGGACTTGACCTTGCACTAGAGATCCTCTTGGGGAGATACACATTTCCAGAGTGTTTCTCTGCGGAGGTAAAGGACCTGACTGAAAGACTCCTCCATTCGGAGCCTGAGATGCGGCCCACGCTGCAGGAGGTGCTGCAGCACCCATTTCTTTCGACTACCCCGGCCCCTATCTGCCCGTCCCTGGAGCTTCATGAATCGTCAGAAATTGCAATAATGATCCAGATGACCAAGATGGGGTTTCAACCAGAGCAAGTGCAGGCCTCCGTGAACAACAGACAATTTGATCACAGCATGGCCACTTATCTGCTCCTGCAGAATCTGGCACTGCAGGGCCTGCTTGAGGAAGAGATCGAAGACTGGGAAACAGAGGATATGGCGCCTTGCTACATTCCTACCTCCTCTGCATCCCTCCTGCCGAGAAGGGCCAGCGAGCCCATTGGCCCCTTACTCTACAGAGTGAAGCCCCCAGAACCAGCGGACGGCAGCAGCTCCCAATCACCCGTTCCCAAGCCCAAGCCCAGGCCCAGGACGCCCACCGCCAGGAGCTTCTACCCAGCCATCCCCGAGGACTCCTGCCTGATTACCCCACCCAGCCCTGTAACTCACAGCCTACCCCGCCTGCCCATGATGGGCTACCCCTTGCCCAGGCCTCTCAGCACTTCCCCCGCTCCCAGCACTCGGACAGGAGTCTGGAAACAAATTAAAAAGAGAGTCGTAAGCTGCCTGCGGGATCTCTGCTGCTGCCTGCTCCGCCGCCACCGCCGCCAGGGACACCAGTCACGCAAGCTGGCCCCCAACTAGGACCCAGCCCGGGAAGACCCAGGCGACCCTGAGGTAGGATGTCCAGGTGCTTCCAGGGTGGGGGGCTGTGTCTTGATGTTGTTTTCAGCTGTCCTGGCAGAACTGCAGGGAGGGGAGGAGAGGAGAGAGATGGAGGCCTTGTGGCCAGAGGGGAGAGTCTCTGACGGACCGAGAACTTCCTGGGGGCCCACTGCAGAGGAGGGTGGCGGTGACCACAGCGGGCAGTAACATCCGGCGCTTCCAAGTGAGCCTCTTTTTCATGCATCTCCTGGCATTTTGGGTGCAGATCCAGGAGAAGCGACCCCGTGGACGTGGACATCCTGCTCACAATGGACCAGCCACGAGAATTAATAAAAATCCCCATTATGGAGTACAATCGTGATGTGTATATTTAATGTACCAATAAAGATTATTAAAAAAAAAAAAAAAAACAATGGACCAGCCACGCAGGAGGAAGCCACGGTGAGTCACCCGGGAGCCCTCCGTCAGGGCACCGAGGGGAAAGGAGAGGCCAGGTCCCCTGTGCATCCTGTGGGAGGGAGGTGGGTGCTCAGCACAGGAGGCCATGGGGGGTCAGGAGCTGAGCCCGGACGGAGGAAGATGGAGGAGTAGCAGGACGGGACTGCCTGACACGTCCTCTGCCCTAGGGAGGCTCCCCAGGACCAGGGTGGGCCGAGCACCTCGGGTCCCCCAGAGCACAGCCTGGGGGTGGGTCAGCGTGGTGCTGCTGAGGTGGGGCTTGTGGAGACAGCCTGGACTTTACCCACAGTCCTGGGAGGCCAGGGCGTCTCCACGTCTTCCCTGGCACACTCCGGGGTAAGCCTGTGTGCGAGGGTCCCCGCAAAGAAGCCACTGAGGTGTCGGTCGCTGTGAGGATGGGCGCCCAGGTGCAGGACGGTGGCGCTGCGTCTTCTGTGGACTGGACCCGGTGCTGCTGCCCTGGCCACCGTGCAGAAGCCTGGACGCGCCATGCTGTGAGCAGCCCAGCCTCGTGCATAGGCCGCACTGAGCCTCTGGCCAAGAGCTGTGGGGGCTGCAACACCCCCTACAGCGTCAAGCACGTCGGGAGACCGATCTTGAGGAGGTCCTCTATGGGACATGAGCCACCCCAGCCCAGGCACAAGACAGGTGTGTGACGGTGCCCCACGTGAGCCCAGCCCAGCCCAGCCGTCAGCCTCCTCATCACTCTAGAAACTTCTGTGGCCCCTGCACCATTCTCTGGGCCCCTCACCACCCAGGGCACCGACACTGCACCCTCCGCTGCCACCGTGTGGTCACAGGAGGAAGAGCAGCAGCAGGCTGGGCTGGGGCCCAGCTCCTGGAGGACCTGCTGCCCTCCCTGGGGCTCCTGGGCCTCTGGACACTGTGAATGTGGGGAGCGGGAGCAAGGAACCCCAGGAGGCCTGAGGTTCCACATGAGGCGGGAGTGGGCGGGAGGGATTCGAGGAGCTGGGGTGGGCAACAGCTGCGCCCCAGCTGCCCTCGGCTTCTCGGGGCTCTGCCTCTGGCCCGGGTGCGCGGCCTCCCCAAGAGATCAGCACGGACCTGCCTGGGTCTGTCCACACCTTGACTTTAGAGAATTCGCACCAGGACCTGACTTATCTGCAGTCTTCTTTTCTCCTCAGGCCCCTCCGCTCCCTTCCCCCCACTTCCTCTTATTTACAAGTAAAGTGTTGCCATTTTTCCTTTCTTTTCTCTTATCTTCGTTTCTCCCTACCTCCCTTGTTCCGCTTTCCATTTGAACATTTTCTTCCTATTTCACGGCATCTATTATCCATATATTTTGTACCCTTTCGTTTTCTCACACCAGAGAAAAAAATGTGATCTTTCAACTCGTGGGTCTGATTTATTTCACTGAAGAATATGGCCTCAAGGTGCATCCCTTTACCTAGGAGTGTCCCAAGTTGATCCTGCTGTATGGCGGAGCACTGCTCCATTGTAAAGAACCACAGCTTCACGTGCTCATCGGGTGCTGGGCCCTGGGGCTGTTGCCAAGATCAGATATGAGAAACTGTGCGACCGTGAACACGAGTGTGCATATGTCACTGCGGCGGGTGATCCTGTTTATTCTTTTAGGAACGTCCCAAGAGATAGGTGGGTCAAATGGAGCCTTTAGTTTCAGCTTTTTGAGGAATCCCCGCACTGTTTTCCACAGCGGGCACACCGGTCTGTACTCCCACCAACAGTGGAAAAGGGTTCCCTTCTCCGACAGCCTCACCAGCAGTTGTTATTGGCTGATTTCTTAGTACTAGCTGCTCACTTCAGAGTGAGGGGGAATCTCAGCACTGTTTTCATTTGCATCACTCGAATGACCAGGGCTGGTGAATGCTCTTTCATATACTGATTTACTATCTCCATTTCTTATCTGAGAAGTGTCTATTCATTTCAGATGCCCATTTTTGGATTAGGTCTTCATTTTGCAGCAACAGAGATCGAACTCAGTCCTTGTGCTTGCAAGGCTCAACTGCTTGCCTTGTCTGGTGGATTCATCCTGCTGTGGTTTATGGAGTTGTGGTATTCATTGACTCTTCCTCCAATGTCCTCCAGAACGGTTTTGGAGTACCAGTTTGGTGGTCATGGATATCTTCAGGTGTTCTTTGTCACACAAGTATCTTATTTCTCCACTGAGTTTGAAAGATAGTTTTGTGGGGTCCATCAATCTGGGTTGGAGATTATTTTCTTTTAGAGCTTGAAATACTTGACTTCCACCTGTGCTTGACTTCAGGGTTTGTGTTGAGCAGTCTGCTGTGATTCTGAGGGGCTTTCTTCAT
>PVIR01017552.1:0-34765 GCA_004026965.1 Petromus typicus | reverse complement strand
TCTTGGAGGCTGAAACTATGAATTATGCTTCTATAACTAGTTTTTAAAAAAATGTTACTGTATAAAGTGGCAGAATGAAGATAATAATTTTGCTTTTTAATTTTTTAATGGTAATTTTTCCAAAGCAGCATTTAAAAATATACCCAGCCCCGACTCTGAAGGTGCTGGTGCTGCCCAGCAGTGGTCTGTGGTGTGGACAATGGGTGGCAGCAACGCTGGCTCAGCGTTTCTTCCAGGTGAATTTCCTCCGGGCGCCCTCCTGGCCTGGCTTCTTTCGCTCTCGCACACGTGGGTCGGTGGTGAGCAGGCCAGCTAGGCAGAGAGAGGCTTGTGAGTGGCTGGTGGATGGGAGCCCTGTGCCAAGCAGGCGCGTGGCTCATCTCCAGGCACTGCTCCAGAGCCCAGGAGACGATGAGGCCGTGACTACAGGTCTGCTTTCGCTTTGGGATATTTTTCCAATTTCTCTAACACCAGTGATGAGAGTCAGGTCTGCTTTTCTATCCTGCGGGGATGAAGGCAGCACAGAGGGCACAAGAGGCAGGGACAGGCATCTGCATGGTGAGGCAGGGTGCGCAGACCCTCTTCTCAGGACCCTAGGGATCACTAAGCTGTACTCGGTGGCTGTCCTTGTGTCAGTACCACGTCGGGCTAGAGTCCGAAAGTGAGACCGCAATAGCGGGACACTGGAACGGCCTGCACAGTGTGTAGACAGGCCACCACTTCTGCCAATCTGCTCTCTGCCAACCTAGTGGTTTCCTCGCTGGGGACATGGTGCAGGTTGTCTCTTAGGGGTTTCTCAGCAGCCAGATGGCAAAGGAAGCTGAAATTGCTGTTTATCCATAAAGCCTTTGCATTTATTTGCTTTAAAAGCATGGATGAACTAAAGCAATATTTTGAGTAAAATACAGGTTAGACTCAAATTTTTGTTTAAATTCTAAGAATGTTTAGGATTTTCAGGTATGCACAGTAGCTCACACTAGTAAAACAGCCTAGTCACGTTCCTGCTGTAAGCCGGCAGCTCCCCGGGGACGAGACGGCCCTCTGGGCAGGCAGCACGCACAGTGCTTTTGTCCCTCCCCATCTTCAGCACGAGCCTCCCTGGCCTCTCATCCTATGTGGGGCTCATGTGTTTATGCCCAGGTGACAGTACAAGAGCGAAGAAAGATCCCAAGGGAACACGCCCATGGAGCAAATGAAAAGCTTCAACAGTTCTGGGAAAACCCTGAGGTGCTTCACTGTTGGGCAATGTGGCAAATTTCTGTGGTCACACAAAGCCAAAGCAGTCTGTTAGGAACAAAAGTGGGCCCTGAAATCAGGCAGGGCCCAGCCCTCCTTGCAGAGTGCTGGCGCTTTATCATTCCAGCTCATCTGCACTTTACAGCAGTCAAGCCTGAAGATCACTACTGAGTTCCAAAACACGGCCCACAAGCAGCCTGTCACAGGTCTCCTAAGCTGCTGCCATCTTGGCCCTGTCAGTGGCCCGTCTGGCACGTACCTTGCCGCATCCACTCGACCTCCTCCTCGCTGACGAAGCTGCACAGGGCTCTGGCCACGGCCAAGCGGATGGCTCCCGCCTGTGCCGACCTCCCGCCACCGGACACAGTGCAGGTCACGTCGTGCTTCCCCAGCTGGTCAAGGAAGTGGAAGGGGAACATCAGCTGCTCCCTGTAGGAATGAGAACCAGCGCTTTAGGGGCGCTGCAAAGATGTAGGCCAGGGCTGCCCACACTTCTCAGCTGGCGTGGCACTGGCCTGCGCTGGGACCTCTACACTGCTGTGCTGAGAGCACCAGGCTTGGGTCTCCTGAGCTCAGCACTGGGGTCTTAGGAATGAACTTTCTCTGCAGTTTCCTTGATCTCACAAGAACTGTGCAAGGTGCTAAACAACCTTGCAAGGAAGCTTGAAGTTGGGACTCCTGGCTGCCCTTGCTGAATTCTATGATCTGATGTAAAACTAATAGGTTCACTCAAGCAAGTGTCCAGTGCCACTTGGACTGGCAAGATAAAGAGTACCACGTCGCAGCTGCAGAATATATAATGACCACCTTGATACAGGTATTTTTAAAAAAGTTGGCCTATGTTCAACTCTTGCCCTCACCCCCACCCTATTCCCGGTCCAGCTGTACCACCTGCCTGGGCAACCTGGCCTACTGCCTCAGTGGCCCTGTGTGTTGGGACAAGCCTAGGGTTGTGCACAAGGCCTTGCTGGTACTTGCTGATACCATTCTGTGCCAGGCACGATGTTCATATTTGTCAAGGACTTTGATTTTGCTATTCTACCAAAAATTGTACTTAGAAAAGCCCATTTATTATTGCGTTTGTTAGACACTGGCATTCTAGACCCAAAACAAAGCTTACTGCAACAGTGAAGCAGGGACAGAGAGAACAGGACATTCAAGTGCTGCTGTCAGTGGCCCCGGGCAAGCCAACCCAGGGAGATGGGCCAAGTGGCCCCTTCCCTCCCAGCAGCCCTCCAGAGGGCAGAGCCCACAGCAGTGAGATCCGCCAATCTTGTCATCCCTCTGATGAATGCTTCCAAGTGACCTAATCTAAACGTGCTGTATCGTTACTATGGTACTGTTGTAACAGCCGTATTACAACTAAAGACAATGTAGCAGCTAATCATCTAAATCCACCACGGCACCTTCTCAGAGAAGCAGAGGAGGTGTGTGGGACTGTCAAGCGCACACACGGGCTTGCACAGGACTGGCCTGTGCAGGGCCATTTGGGGGCTTGAACATCCACCTGTTTTTATTCCTAAAATTCTTAAGATTTCCTAACAGACATCTATATTAAAAGGACAGGACCAAAATTCAGGAAAAAACTGATTTTAAAGGTGCTTCCTACAAATAAACTGGCGTGACAGCCTGGCAGGTGGAGCTGGGGACACTGAGGTGGCAAAGTAGCTGGGAAGCAGATGAGAAAATGTCCTGCAGCGGGTCTGGCTGCTGGTGAGGCTGAAGCAGGATGGCGTGGGACTGCACCGACTGCCACCTGTCCACGGGAAGAGCGGCATGGTTGGAGAGCTCCTCACCATCCACCTTTTCTCTTCTCAGAGACCCCACGTGAGACCCTGGGCTGTAGGGTCACATGAATTTCACTCTTTGTTGTATGACTCGGCATAGTTTTAAAAAGAAAAAAGAAAGAAATGACCTCATTGTTTTTCTCCTCTCTGGATGCCTCTCCTCCGGCATGAGACATACACTCAGCACCTGACTGAGCTCCTCTGCGATCACAGGCTGCGCACTGTAGAAATGTGCTTCCTCTCCGAGGTGATCACTGCAGAGCTCAGGGGAGGGTGGCCCAGGGAGGCTGCCGGCCTCCAGCCCGCAGGTGTGTGCGCACAGCGGTCTGAGTCCGGTCTGAGTCCGCAGTGACACTCGCTCACTGTAAAGCGAGTTTCTGATGACACCAGGAAGCTAGGTGGGCAACATCGCATGGAACTCATTAAAACAGCCTCTAAAGAGAGGACCCAGGGCTACAGGTAAGGAAGCAGCTCCTCAGGTGGACATAAGCACTGCAGGGCCAAGTTCAGTTTCCGCCCCTCAGCCAGTGCCCTTGACGCATTCTGGTGAAGGTCACACAGCAAAGAAGAACTAATACTGAGGCCCTGGGTCCCTGGCCCGGCACTGGCCTGCTGGTCAGGGGTCTCAGTGGTGCTCACTTGCTCACTTCACACTCCCACCGACCGCTGCTCCTGGTGAGGGGGATCATGCACGCCCTGGCCAGGTCATAGTTTCACAGTCCAGATGGGACAGGGCACAGAGATGACACTGAGTGCCTGTCGAGGGCAAACTGGAGAGTAACAGACACAGTCTAACCATGAGGTCCAGCCAGAGCCAAGACCTGCTGCCTGGTGACCGGAGTTCTATCTGAATATGAGCTACCAGACAGCACCAGTCAGACATCCCTGTGCTGAGGCCACCAACCCCAGGGCACGGTCCTTGTAGGTAGGGTGTGTACCAGCCACTGACTAGGAGGGCAAAGGCTGCCCTTGTACACTCTGCCACAGACTGTGCTTCAGAACCTCAGATATAGCTAAGGATCATTGAATTCCAGGATGACCTGACAGAAAGAGGACAAAGCCATTACTAAGAATCTCAGGATGTTTCTTAAAAATTCTAAAAACAATGCAGATGGCAGCAGCTCAAGTCAGCTCCTCACCGCACCAGAGGAGAGCAGCGATCACTCAGGCGAGCCAGCTGCGCAGCGCGGAGCCTGCGAGCTGCACTCAAGACCGCAGCACCCACCTGTCCTGGGTCACCGGGAAGTACTGCAGGTAGTCCATGCCGTTCACTTGGACCTTTCCGCTTCCACGTCCACACACCACTGCTTCTGCTCTTGCGGTCTTTCTTCTACCTTTAAAGTTTAAATAAATGCCAGTAAAAGTCTTAGACAGGTAGAACTATGTTAAAGTTAATTTTCCCAGGATAACAACAGACAACTCTCTATTTTGGAGTCTTTTAGAATTAATACAGGTCAGCAAAAATAAAATATGTAAGTCACATCAGTTGACATAACAAAGCTTATCATGGAGTAATTTTATTCTTCAATTCTCTTTTAGGAACACTACAATGATTTGAAATGGCCTACACAGTCATTCATATTCATTTACCTTCTTAAAAAAAAAAAGCTGAGCATGGAGGTGGGGGTTTGTTTGGGAAGCTGAGGCAGGAGGACTGCAAGTCTGAGTCTAGCCTAGGCAACCTAGTGACATTCTTGTCTCCAAAATAATTAAGTAGGTAAATAAAAAGATCTAGATGCAATCCCTAGTACTGAAAAAAAAAAAAAAAAAAGAAAGAAAGATAAAAGGGAACTAGTATTGCGTTATAAACAATAAGAATGATCTAATGTAATATTAAAAATATCTGAACAGGGCTGGGGATTTAGCTCAGTGGTTCCGGAGCTTGTCTTGCAAGCACAAGGGCCAGGGTTCGATCCCCGATAACTACATACAGTACTGGAAACACATACAGTACTGGGCATAGAGACTCACGCCCAGCAGCAATCAGTACCACATACCACAGTGCCGGGCGTGGTGGCTCATGCCTGTAATCCCAGCACTCGGGAGGCAGAGGCAGGAGGATTGCTGTGATGTGAGTTTGAGGCTGAGTTCAGGGCCAGCCTGAACTACAAAGTGAGACCCTGTTTAAAAAAAAAAAAAAATCTGAACAATATAATGAAATCTACCTGGGAGAAATGAAAGGAATCCTCAGGAAAGGTCTCGCTGCCTTGAAAATGATGGAGGCACATTCAACTCTCTACAGCTGCCAGCAGGTTATTCCTGCACCAACCTGGACAGGGAGGCCGTGCCCGAGTGTCTGCGGACACAGGGAGGGTGAGCTGGGGGGGTCTAACATTCCCACGAGATTCAGTTCATGACTGACACGCAGGAGCACTGAGAGTTGCAGGTTTTGAGGATAAGACTTTGTTGTAAACATTTTGATTCTCCTGCTGAAATTGTGAAAATGGCAAGTGTTAAGGATTGTCTAGGTATGTATCCTCACTTTTTCCTTGTGACACCATAAGGTTCAGTTTTTACAAACTTCAGAGAATGCTAAAATGAGGAAACTCAATATAGGACCAATAAAACTAAACAAAACCAAAAACAAGGTTGACTGGGGGACTGGCTCAAAAGCAGGTGAGCCAGAAGCTCCCTGAGCTGTCACCTTCGCCGGTACTGAAGGGCACGCCATGCTCATCCTGCTGCAGGGGCTGGATCTGCTGCTTCTTGGACTGGACGGCTAGATGTCTGCGAAAGCTCTGTATGAACTCCCGCTCAGGAGGACCACACGGCAATGCCAGCAACTTCTCCAGCAGCCGGACAAACTGTGTGTACTGCACACAATAAGAATTCATTAGAAGATGCAAGTGTAATTGCATTTGCTAAGTTTCTTCTATTTTTATATACTTGATCTTTCCAGCATTTCTTTTCTTGATGAATTTTGACAGGATGACACTCCTGCATCTTCATGCTGCTTCTAAAACAGCGTGCACAGGCATCGCCTTCCCTGCGGGTCTGCAGGGCTCAGGCTTTCCTCTGAGAAACAAAGAGATTTATCACTCAAAGAAAAGTCAAGTTTCTCTGTATTACAATTATGAAGTTGAGATTTAAATTCATTTCCAAAAAATATTTAGATGATCTTCAAGCATAATTTCCACTCTTTATTAGAATGGTATCAAAAGGAGCATTAGAAATAATTTCCAGTAAGTTATGTAGAGTAAAATGTAAAGAGTCTGATTTTGAGAAAATGTACCTCTTAAATTATATTTCATAATACACTTGGCAAATATATTTTTGGCTGTTCAAGCTGTGTTACTTTAATGTTTATGATTTCCTTTAAAACCGAACAATCAAGCTATTTAAAAATTCAAGAGATACTTGACTTAAAGGGCAACCTCTTGAAATAAATTATCCTTGCTACTCTGTGCACTTTTTTAATAGTTCTTGAACATGTGATTAGAAAGTAAACAACTTGGTATTAACCCCTTAAAATTAGAAGCCAGAATAATCATTTTAAAGTGTTTATGGAGAAGGAAACAACTAACACTTGAGATCCTTAGTTAATATGGATTATGAAACCCAGTTTTTGATAACCTTTTTATGTTCTTATGCCAACCCTAAAAATCACACTCAACTCTGTTACCTTTTGGCTTTATCGTGAAAACTTGCCAATAATACTTTGAAATAGTGAAGACTCTCATCAGTAAGATTAATACTAGAAGTGCTTAAAATACAGCTTCCTGTAAATGCAGTAACATGAGAGGGGGAGATTCTCTATGGGAGAGACATGCACCCCTTCAGGTCCCCACAAAGCCTGTTCTCCCTGCTGGGCAGGGCCGGGCCTTTGTTCTCAGCCTTGGGTCAGGTGGCCCTCACACACATTCCACGACCACTGCTTAAACTTCAGATGTCACTGTAGGCACCAAACAACCTCACTGGTGACCCAGGCTTGAGGTTCAGCAAGTCACTGCTCCCCTCGAACCTCTCATCTTGACACTCCCCACGAAATGTTACGGTTTCTCTTGATAGTCAGGATTCTGGGAGTCTAGACGGCTGGCATATATAATACGTTTCATAGGTGCACACCTATATATATCAAGTCCTTGGACAACCCTGAATGATAAAACCAAAGCAGCAGACAGCAGAGAAAACGATGAAATGATACATTCAAGGAAGAAGCAGAAAAACTCCTTCACATCACTCGAGTGCAGGACACTTGGCAGCATGAGTACGAGAAATTCATTCTGAACCCTCTACTAACCAAGCACCTGCCAACTTGTTTAAACAAATCACAACTTTTCCAAATCATTAATTTCTCCAATGTGTTAAAGAGGAAAAAGAGTGACTGAGGCAGAGGACTTTAGCTTTACACTGTGGCGAGATGCAGGTAGTAGTAGCCATCACCCTGGAAGAAAAAGCATTCCCAGAAAGACTTCTGAAATTCATCTCTCTTGAAACCTTCTGGAAAGTCATGCAGATTTAGAATATCAAAGTACTCCAAACATCAAGCTTCCCCTATGCTCATGAGCTACATCAAAACCTCTAAGAAAATCATACAATGCAGGCAGAAAGTGGCTGGGGTGGGCCAAGAGCGGTGTAAGGCACAGGACGCTGGGAGTGGGTTAGAAGGTGGGCTCTGGGACAACCCTCGGGCTCTGCACCAGTCTGTGTGAAGTTGGCGTGGCGGGTGGAAGGAGTGTGCCCATGACTGACCTGGGGCACAGCTCGCAGGTGAAAACCCTGACCTCACAGATGCAGCGCATGTGCAGGGAGGGCAGGAGCCTCAGAGCAGCCCTGGCTGCATCTTCCTCCTAAGCTGCACTCATCATGTGCTGGAAGACAAAGGTACCTCTGCCACACTCCCTAAAGACGGCCTAGCAGGGGACTGGAGACTGGACATAGTACTTTGACCAAACACTGCCCTCTCCGACTGCAGAAATCAACAAGGAGCGTGTTGTGTTAAGAGGAACACCTGCCTCACAGGAATGTTCCTATTAGGGTCCTTCATACAGCAATTGTCTGCATTCTTGTGGCACAGGTCCCCTTAAATTAAAAAGATTAATTACTCACATCTTGATCTGACAGTTTTTCCACTAATATTTCTTCTAGTTCCTCCTTAATCAGCCATCTGCTGCCAATCAGGTCTCTGTTAAAATATCACATATATTCTCTTCTTAATTAACCATGCAATTAGAATTATATCACAAAAGATACTACATACAGTACAAGTCAAGATTTGAAAACAAATTTTCACATAAAGTATTTTTATCCAAGTAAACCTTTTTTGGGAAACATTACTGTATCCCCTCAACCTATTTTATAGAAGACATTGAGCAAGTAAATGTTTTGAAGAATCAATATACCACTATGGATGGAGTCATTTAAAAGCTACCAGATTTCTTGTGCCTGCAGAATTGGCTTTAAACATGTATGGACACAGAGTCACCTGGGAATGGACTGAAGAACTCATAAAACCCAAATAAGCCCAGGAATACACTCGCAATCTCACCACAGTGCATGTAGAGGTTTGCAGAAAAAGAAAAAAGGAAGAAATAAAGAAAAGAAAGGCAGGCATACATGGACAGGTAGGCCAAGTTTAAAATCGGTGCGCAGGCTGATGGATCTGCCCCATCAGCGCTTGCCAAGTGACAGCACAAGCCTCGAAGCCCTTTGCTCTGAGCACACAAGCGGTACATTTGTGTGCAGCCATGGACCAGATTTGGTACAGTGATTATTACTTAACAGATTTGAAATGAAAAATAGCTTCAGCATTTGCTTCCTCCTAAACAAACAAAAAAAAGACTCATTTTTGGAACCGTAATACTGAAATACTGAATTTTAGTGATTAATGCTGAATAATGAATAAATGTTAGGGTTCAGATATGTCAATGAGAGGCATATTTTGGTTCAAAGTTCACATATATTCTAATACAAGATGAGAACTTACATGACTTCACTGTTTTTTGGCAGCAGGCCTTTGGGTAGCAGCAGATTTTGGCGATTTTCGACCTGGAGGATCTTTCCATACAGGTCCTATGCAAACAGAACACAGTTACAGTAAAAGAAGGCGCGCCACACTGTGGGCGCACTGACGCTTCTCCCCAGGAGGGGCCTCCAGGGGCCTCCTTGGTCTAGATGCCGAGTAAACACAAGGGAAATGCTTTTAATGAAACTGCTCCTCACCCCCACAACAGAGGGGTATTTACGGAGAATGCAGGTCACATCACAGCACACACACTTATCTTCTCCCATCTACACACGACTAAAAACTTTACATCTCCATTCCAGGGAGGGTGGTTAAACAAAGGGACCTTTTATAAACTGCTTATTTTCCATAAGAGCTTCACAAAGAGGACAAAAATTTTCCTTAAGAGAAATCACTCTTTGGACAGGAATATGTACTTCAAACTTAGAAAAGCACCTACTAGCCTGACAGCTGAAATACCTAACAATTAATTTTGCATAACTTTTAAGATTGTGCCATGTATTTGTATCTCTGGAATTTTCCATTGGATTTACTTTTCATTATTTTATTTCTATTAATTGACTTTTAACAAAACCTGTGAATGTGTGCCAATTTTTAAACTGTGATGGGAAGAGAAAGTCTGACATTTTGCTAAAATTTGTGTAAGAGTTTAGCAATATCTATTAAGCATGTTTTCCAGGCAATGAGTGGGGACTGAACAGATTTCACTTTTGAGGGCTCGTCCCCAGGGGTGTGTGTGTTCATTTATAACCAACAGGTAACCTGCTCACTGGAGTCAGATAAGCTGGGCTGGGCATGCTCGCAGCAGTGGCAGGGAGCAGCAGGAGCTGGAGAGGACAACATGATTGTGCTGTTTTGCTAAGTATGACAGCTTCCAACACCAACACCTTCACCTGTGTGGGTGATGCAATTGTTCTTGACAGAGATGCAGCCTACACCTCAAATATCTGTCAATAATTTCAAGTTGGGAGGTCAGGAAAAAAAAAGGTTAACAGGAAACAGGGAGATATAGCTTGGGCTGGGGATGTAGCTCAGCAGGCACACTGCCTGACTGCCAAACACAAGGTCCTGAGTTCAATCTCTGGTACCCCCCAAAAAGTTCTCAAGTTGGGAGTGCAGGCTGCTATCATATTACTTATGCTATCCTTGTGCTAATACTAAGATCTGTATTTTAGCACTATTTCATGTGCAGTCTTCTTTTGGGAATCTATTTCTCTCCCTGGGAGAAATAAAATGAAAGAGTAGGGACTGTGCCCCAGGTTAGTGCAACATAAACACAGGTAAGGAAGCTGAGATGATATTCAAAGGGCAGGATGAGAACATTCATTCCTTTTGTCTGGAAAACACAGAAGAGCTTTCTTTCTTTCTTTTTTTTGAGACAGGGTCTTGCTTTGTAGCTCAGGCTGGCCTTGAACTCATAGCAATCCTCCTGCCTCTGCCTCTTGAGTACTGGGATCACAGGCATGAACCACCATGCTATGTACATTGCGCTATGTGGTACTAGGTGATTGAACTTGGGACCTTGCGCTTGCTAGGCAGCCATCAGAACCACTGACCTAAATCCTTGACCCCAGAAGAGCTTTCTTATCTTGTTTTTCCTTGTGGGTATATTAATGCTAGTTCTGAAAGAAAAGGAAAAGGCTCAGGAAAAGAGCAAACATTACACTCACAAGCTACAAAACTTAGGTGAGCACACTAACCGCCCCTGAGCATCTCAGACCGAAGTGAGTCCTTCCTTAGCTCATCCTAAAGTTGGAGGCCCTGCCAAATGGCAGCAGCATCCAATCTAGAACTGGTCAGAAATGGAAATTCTCTGGCCTCATCCAGATCTGCTGGAGGGGAATCTCTGAGGGCATGGAGCAAGCCTCCCAACAATGCACAGGGAAGCCTGGGAACTACAGAGACATGAAAGGGACAGAGGAGGTGGTCATTCCTCATACCTGTAGGATGGAAGTATAGCCACACTGCAGACCTAAGTCCATCACTACAGCAGCTGAGAAGTACACTACACTATAGTACACTACAGTACAGAAGAGGACTTTAACAAACCAATAACTCATTTGTATATGAGCTAGCCTCATCTAGAATACACAGCTCTTATTCAACTCAAAATTTTACAACTTGTCTCCCAAGAATGGGGGAGCCTTGTTGAGTGTGTTTAGAGTCCCTTTAACTCACCTGTCTGTGTGTACTCTGGGATGGAACCTAGCTCCACACTGGTTAAGCTCATACTACCCTGGGCTGCCTCCCTAGTCCTGCAGCTGGGTGGCCCAAGGCCTGCAATCCGGACAGCGCAAAGGCCAGAGACGGTGTGACTTTCAAATTTAGCTGAGGAAAAACAAACTAGAGCATTGATAATAAGATACTGCTTGAAATAAGATAATAATATAATAAAGATAATAAGATATAAGAAATAAGATAATAAGATATTGCTTGAAATGGTTTAATTTTCTGGAGTAACCGAGGCAACTATAATACTAACAAAAGACTTTCCTCATTGTACTTTCAGGTAGAAGTTTAGGCTGTTAAATTAATCATAAAATTTCAACAACTTTTGAGCAATGCTCATTTTAAGTTCCTACATTTCTTAAAATATATTTTCCTGGAGCTGAGGATTTAGCTCAGTGGTTCCGGAGCCTGTCTTGCAAGCGCAAGGGCCTGGGTTCAATTCCCTGGCAATCACATACAATACTGAGCGTGGAAACTCATGTCCAGCAGCAATCAGTACCACATACCACAGTGCTGAGTGTGGTGGCTCACGCCTGTAATCTCAGCATTCGGGGGGCAGAGGCAGGAAGATTGCTGTGAGTTTGAGGCTGAGCTCAGGGCCTGCCTGAATTACAAAGCAAGACTCTGTCTCAAAAAAAAAAAAAAGAAAAACAAAAAAAGAAAAAAAAATAGTTTTTTCTTACACTATTTCTTTCTAGTATTCTATTTATAAGAATTTATAAATAGTATAAGTAAAATCATTGGGTGAAAAAATGTGGAAGAGGAGAAAAGCAGTCATGAAAAGCACGTATCAAACATGCTAAATTCCATTCCTTTCAGGAATATGTTTAAAATTTGATGGTTACAATCTAACAAATCACGAAAAGCAGGTTATACCACTCTACACACTTTCTTTTGGGGGGATGGGAATGCTGGGGTTTCACCCAGGGCCACAGGCATGCTAAGCAAGTGCTTTGCTACTGAGCTACACTGCCAGCTAGTGTACTCCTTTAAATAAGAAAAGAGATGTGACTGACATCTTCTCATAGCAACTGACCCAGCAATGGCCAAGGGTGCTGGTGGGGAGTGCTAATTCCTAAGGGGCAAATGGCCCAAATTATACCATGCACCATTTCTACGAATTCTCTCTGCTGCATAGTAAAACTGCTGTGGAGATTCCGCCATGGTTACAGACAACAGCTCTCTGCAAAGACGACTCTGTGGCTTCAACTCCCCGAAGATATGCCTTCTAATTTACATCAAAAATCCTTGAGGGTATAAAAGATGCCAGGCGCTGTCAACATCACAGATTATCACCGATACATTGTTAAGTTTCCACTTAATTTTTAAGGGACACTAGAGAATTAAGAGTGACCCCACCTACACTAAGTTTATATAGTATATTTAATAATGTAATTTTCAGATCCGACAGGAATAACCCAGATGTGAAATGCTGAATCATTAATCACAGCTATGATTAATATTTCATAAAATCAAAGCAAGCCTTTCCACCCCTCATGCCATCAGATTTCCATAATGTATGAGTCAAATTTAGAAGGTGCCTAATTTGAAAATACCAGATGCTCAGGTTGCAGAAAAGAAATGCTTAATGTAAAACCTTCCAAAAGCATGAACGACGAGACTTTTAGTATCCTTCTGTAATCTGATGTGGTTGTATTAATTGTGTGGAAATTCCAATTTTAGGGAGGAGAACCAAGCAGCATCATGGAGGATCATGGCATAGGCAAAGTCACAAAATAAACAGAACAAACTAATAGCAGTTATCGTTTAGATGCTAGCTCAGTAACTTATAATTTGTACTTATTAAAGAAATCACAGAAGAAAATTCTTAAATAACACCTGATTATCTGGCCACCGAGATATACAAAATCAGATGAGACAGACCATGGCTATCCCTCTCAGAACACAGTGTAAGACACATTTTATCTATCTGCAGGAAAGGCAAGTCACCAGGGTCATGTCTGAGCCCCTGAGAAGCGCATCTCTGGAGAGGACAGCAAGTGCTTGGGATGCAGACACCAGAGTTTGATTCCTCAAATTATAGTCCTATGTTTGGTTACAAGGGTAACATGATAAAAGAAGTAATCGGATATCAACATAGAAGGAATAATAAGTTGGATCCATCTTGTGAAAAATTTTATTTTCCCAGTCGTTAAGACTAGAAGCATACAAGATATAATGGTAATTATTCATATGTGAGGAAAATGGACACTAAAGATACCACTAGAATGGCAATTTTTACTGCTGATTTAATTACTGAATTAACTCCTGCTGTCAAGAGTCTTAAAACAGCATGCAGATGGGCTTTAGCGCCAGTCCATGGCTTCTTAAAAATAAGTACTTTACACGGCTATAAGATAGTTGTCTTACAATGGCTCACTGTGAGAGGAGTCACTGTTTTAATTCTCGTTTTAAAGGTAACAGAACTATATCCACAAGTTTTAAACGCTCACTACGTGATCACAAACAGAATCTGGAAATACCAGCATCAGGCCTGCTTCTCCAGGCCTGTCCCAGGACTGGCCTCACCAGGTCTGTGGGTGCTGGGCCAGCATCTCCTGGGGGACCCGGGGCTGGAGGGCTGTGCGTGGGTCACTTATATAACCTCATATGAGCTCGGGGACCCAAGAAACCAGGAGCTTCTTTCACAGAAGTCAGAAGGACTAGAATTCTTGTTTTTCTTTTGTATTTTAAACTTTTTCTGCAATTCAGCCCGAGTTCAGGTAGACAATGCTTTACTGGGCCCCTACTCTCTCATATAGATCTGGTGTAGGCTTCACCAGAGGCTCTATGTGTAACTCCTTCACTGAGGAATACTCTGCAAATATTCTACTCTTCACTGTCAAATTCATCCTCAGATTGAAGTGATGCTTCCACACGATGCCGGATTCCCAGGGTCATCTTTAGTTTCCTACCTCCCATCCAGGGCTAGGGTGAGGCCAGTTCATATAAACTTCAACATGCTCACTGTTCTGGGGCTGAACCAGGTCTAATTCTGCAAAGACTCGCCTTTCCTTTGGGGAAGTGCTCTGAGTCATGCCTCTCAGGACCCCTGTTGTATTTTCAACACTTTGGGCAGCTTTTCCTCAGCACAGCTCTGGCGGGGCATCGAAAGGCATGCTGGGCACAAGGGGACCCATGGACCCCTCATTCTGACAGCAATGGATAAAGCAATGGGTTTCTTTAGTTATAGCTATGACTCAAAAGCAAAGGGCCAACTAACCACAGACGGAAGCTCCACAGCTATGTCAGAATAATCCTTCCCTCTTTCTGAGCCCATGCTCCAGGTATTTTGCTATAGAAATGGACAGCTAACCATTTTCAATTCACTTTTAGTGAGTGAATTCTATTTTTTAAAAATATAGGTATTAATAAACATCCATAAACCTAAACCAACACTTTTTTGAAAATAGTGAACCTGCAGATTCAATGGCAACTACTGAGGCTACAAATGTGCTGCCCACAAGCACGGAGCATGTCCCATTGCCCATGTGCCATTGGCTGGGGCAGCCCACATCCCGGGTCTTTCCCATGCAGATCCATGCGGGTCTAGCGCACTCCTGTGCAGAGCACCCCATTTCCCACTCATGCATACTCTCTGTAAAGTTCTTCCTCTCCCTTTTACCTTTGGTCAGCTGTTCTGGAAAACTTTTGTTCTTTTTCTCTTCCTTTTGCCCCTAAAACTTAAATCATGTCTGTGGAGCATACAGATTCTCCTGGCTAAGTGGCTATGAAGCAAAGAGAAAGCTACCCACTTTGGGTAAGAAAAATCAGCTTGGCTGGTGCCGCTAAGCACGGGACCCGGGTGGGGCAAACACTGTGCTGAGAGACTCAGGAAGTCTCTTATTTCTTCTTAACTCTTCTTGTTTAAGAAACCGTGCTGGTATTGTTTTGTTTTCATTACTTACATCTATCTCATCAGTGATATTACAAAGTAAATGAGTTGCTAGCAACTTTCCCAGCAAATGGAAGACATGTGCTTGTCAGTCAAGGCCGCAGGAAAACAGGAGGCTGCCAGGTCAGTGACCGAACCTGCAGGTGTAACACACTTGCAAACCTCCCTTCCATGTGGCTTTCGCAGTCACATTTCCGCTCTGCAGGGACAATAAATTGCGTAATTCTCATCAGACTCTTTCCTCAAATACCTGCCTAGTTCTCCACAAACCCTAAAGGGACTAAATGCAGGTCAATGGGAAATGGTGTCCCTGAAAGCACTCTAAACTGCCCTGAATTGTAAATTGCATCGGGACCACCTTTCATTAGTGCCTATGGAGCAGTTTATGCACTTTACACACACTGTCAGCAGACCTCTCAGAAGAAAGCTAAGATGGGGAGGTTCATGGAGCCAGGGTCTTTCCTCACACATCTGTGCACAGAGGAGGTTGTCCATCTGTCAGAGCAGTTCCGCCCGCTATGCCCTGTACTGTTACAGGTGGTCCTGGAAGAGCTGTCTACTGTGTCCTCACTTTGTTACAGAGCAAGTGAATCACACCAACTAAAATAAATGTAGTCGCTGGCAAAGATCTACCCCAAGCTTTGAGACTGCAGCTTCCTGAGCCGTGGTGGGTAGTATGCAGTGATGGCTCAGGAGAGAAGGTGTACCCCTACCCCAGAAGGCAGAACAAAGGGCCGTGTGAGGCGGCTTGAGCATTCACAGCTGCCTTCACATGCTGCGCCTGGCTTCTCCACAAAGGCACTTCTACAGCTGGAGTTGGAAGGCCCGGCCCAGGGTCAGAGTGACAGTGTCTCAGACGGCAGTGTGCTCTGGACCAGAGATGCTGACCCCAGCTGGAATTAGTGACATCTGCCGCTGGGGATGCTGGAGCTGAACTAAAACACAAGTGCCCAGAGAATTCTCCTGTATGTCACAAAACCTATATTCCTCAAAAAGAAAGGATATATAGTCAGACAGAATTTGACATTTTAGTCAGGGATATGGTAAGATTTTATCTCCTGAGAAACCAGTTACTTTAAAATAGGAAAACAAACCAAAAATAAAGATAGGCCCTGTATATAATGTGTAATTTCTTCATTATGACGGAATGCAACAAAACATCTCGCCCTTGGCTTGCACGGTTCTGGCCCAGACAAATGCAAATGACTTGTCAGATGACAGCTGCTGGATAAGGCTCCTGCACGACCTGCATGCTTTACTCTTCCCCGTGAAACTTGGGACGAAAGGCAGAAGGCAGGGAGAGAATTAATGTAGCATACAGTCTAAAGGCAATGCTACAACCGTGATTAAGTAGAAAAGTTAAAAGGCACAGATTTTCCACAACCTCGCTGCGTGCAAGCCATCCGTGTAACAAGTTGACAGGCCTAGCGCGTCAGCTCCATCATCCTCTCCGACAGCTAAAGCGCAGCACCGCATCCCTTTTCAGAGAAATTTGCGTCTGCACCATGAAGCGTTGTACGTTATTTCTTAGCACTGCAGGGGCTCCAGTCCATATGGAACCTTCACAAGCATTACCACAGATCACACCCGCGGCAGTGGAGGCAGATTTGACATACCTATTTAAATGAACAGCGGGGGTCCGCAGCAGCCTCGGGCTGTGCAGGGAGCTTGGCAAGGCCGGGCAGCAGCGCCATTACTCAGCAAAGACACGCTCTGCATTTATCATTCATTTCATTTCTGCCAGGGCAGGAAGCTCATTTGCCCAAGGTCAACAGAAAGCGAAAAGAAGGCTTTCTTTTTTTCCCCAAGAAATAAATGTACCTGACAAGTGGGGATTTTGTCCTTTGGGATGGAGGATCACAAATAAACACCATGTAAGTCTAAAAAGCAGAGTAAACCTGTGCACTGATTCAAGCCCCTTAAATCAGACTGTGGACAGGGGAAGCCCCAGAAATATTTGTAACTTAAAAATCATAGATTGGGTAAATCAGAACTTGACATCATGTTCTAAACATAAAGTGGTTCTGCTGTTTAAAACTTGATATTGGCATTCAGCCCTGTTTTTCATAGTAATTCTGGGAAACTTTCCCAATTTGCACACTATCAAACACAGCTCTCAAAACAAAACAAAAACTACTCACAGTATACTCAAAAGCAACTGGAAGTCCAAATACATTAAAATCATTTTCTAGATTGCTTTACAGGCCCGTGTTCTCAACTCCTAACTGTATTCACCTATGAAACACTTTTTATGAATAAAGAAAAGTAGAGGTCAAGGGCAGTGGCTAGAGTCCTGACAGACAACACTACGAACCTGGCCTCCCTGCAAATGCTGGAGCTCACTGAGTTAACTTTCTCCTAACAGACATCACTTCAATGTGTAATGAAACAATTTTTTTTTTTTTTTTTTTGTGGTGGTGGTAACAGGAATTGAACTTGGGGTTTTGTGTATGTTTGGCAAATGTTCTACTACTGCTTATATCCATATACCCTCTGTCCTGTAAGTGAAAACATTAAGAACAAACCATTCTGACACATATTCTCTAACTTTAGTGAAGATAAATTATGAAGCTTTTCATCAATATACTGTCTTGTCTCTAAAGTCTTACTCTTGTCCATGATAAAATGCTAGGTAACTTCTGAAGCTGAGTAGTTTTGTAGCTCACAATTCACATTATTTATCATGAATGTGATATACTCACATGCATTAATGAGTAATAGGACTGTTTGCCAGTGTAGAAGAGAAAATGAAATGGGCGGCCATCTTGTCCCCACTGGATTGCTAGGAAAAAGCCAGATGGGAACAAATAAAAATATACACAGAGATAGACTGAACAGCTATGTTTAGTTGCAGTTAAGAGACACACTTATAATTCTGATTAACTTTTACAATAACAAAATTTAATTTTAGAATTCATATATATAGTTAGAACATTTATAATGCAAATGTTTACTTAATATTTCACACCCATTAATAGAGAACAAAGTTTATAATTAATAATCTACCATGAAAATCTCTGTAATTTAAATAAAAACACACAAAATAGCTCAAATTACCTTATTAGATAAAAAAAAGAAGTTACATTTGGCTATCAATAGACAATGTAGTCCTTCGTTCAGAGGAAACGGATAGTCAACAATGCAGTGCACTAAGGACTGGAAACAGGCTTCATCTCACAAATCAGACTACAGAATTTATCTTTCTACGCCACACCATTTGTTTCCACACTGTGGCAATACACCTGTGGGCTAAAGCACTGACAGCAGGAGCCCTACACAAAGGAACCACATGTAGTTACTTCTGAAATAAGGGCCATTCCCTCCTAACAGCCACCAAACACCTGAGAAAAGGCATGGCTGTGGTAATTAAGCTGGACACTAATTCTGCAGCCTTTGGCTCTGATTCTGTTGAGCGGCTTCTGTTAACCATCTGTACTAAGTAACACAAGAACTACACTTCTCCAGACCTCAAGTGAGGTGTAAACTACTGCCCCACTTGCCCTTCACTTTGTGACTTTTTCAAGATAGAGAAGTTAAAAATATAAACAAGATAGCTGGATCTGTTTCTTTTTCTCTAAGGCTGTGTTTCACAGGGATCCCACCAAGGCAGCTCAGGGTACCTTTGCCCTAGGTGCCCTCCGTGTGCTGCTCATTCTGAGCAGGACCTGTGGAGGGCCCAAGCCGCTGGGGCAGCACGGCTCCTTCAGCTGTGAAGCAGTCCTCAACCTCACCAAGGCAGGCTCTAAAAGGCTCTAGCTTCTCTTAAACAATTTTCTTCTGAAAATTTTATTTATTTTCATGTTCAGATATTTAATTTCTCTGGAATTCACGTTTATGAAACAGAAAGCCAACTTTTACTTGGTCCAATCAGATGGCCCCTGTCCCTCTGCACTGTTTTGAAAAGTGTGTGCTTTTCTCCTGAGGTCCTGCCTGAGTCACCTTTCTTCTCTGAGAAGAACCAGCCAGGCAGACGCAGGCACTTAAACACTTAAAATGAACGGCATCGTAAATACAGAGAAAGTCTTGACTGAGCATTTAGACTGAAAGAAAGATAAAAGCCAGTGGTTTATAGATGGTCCAAAGACTTGTCTCACATTATTTTCACAGACTTCATGAAATCTCACATATTTTCTGATATTTGTATTTTTACTAAATATGGACTTTGTACTGGTAGTCAATCCAAAAGTTAACAACAACAACAAAAGCACCATTATTATAGAAAAGGCTGTTAAGTTAAACTTGGGTAGATGGTGGAATTAAGCTTTAAAATGCAGGTGTGTACATGCATGTGACTGTCTTATATACATGTCCATATATATACACACGTGACTTTATGATGTATGTATTATATATATGTACATGTTACACGCATTTGCTATGGGCACACAGACTTGATTTCACTGAAACTAAGATGCCATAGATTCTATGCACCTATTATGGTTTTTAACTACATGTACGCCCCCAAGCCTCATGAGGTCATAGGTGAGGTTTGGGGGAAATGACTGGATCATGGATGTGCATGATGGACTTATGCAAGAGGGAAGACCCATCCTAGGTGTGGGCAGCACCAAACAACAGGCTTGCAGCCTGGATAGAATAAAAAGGGAAAGAAGGAAGGTTTGCTGTTTCTCGTCCTCCATTCCCTAAGCAGCTCTCTTCTATCAAGCTCCTGTGCCATGTCATCCTGCCTTGGAGCCAGCTGACGATGGACGGAAACCCCTACAAACTGTGAACCAAATAAATCACTCCTTTTGTAACTTGTGAGTGATGGGTATTCTGTCCTGGTAACAAGAAAGTAGCCATGGCAGCACCCCATCATTATTTACAAGGTACGACAAATAAAAGGAGAGCTGTGGCACAATAGCACAGAGCAGAGCTTTACTAGTGAAAAGTCCATTCTGCTGTCAAAGATGCTCAGATCTGAAAAAATGTGCCTTCAAATTCACAAAACCTGACATAAGCACATGCGGGCACTGCACATGACTCACTCACGCCCTGCCTACACTGTACATGACCACATGCACCAACTGCCAGAGCTTTCTGCTCCCTGAGGTTAGCTGCTGTATACATCCCTCGGGCCCCTTTCCACAAACTCACTGCCTCTTACAGCTTTAAACTTAACAGGTTCCTTCACAAAGCACAGTAAGTTTCTTATGGATTTTGGAAATTTTATTATTTATAAGTAATTTGGTTTTTTTTTTTGCTATTCATCCTGGCTGCTCCCATCTAGTCATCCACAGCATGGAGCAGACTTCAAAACAGATGACTTAAATCACACAGGTAAAAAACACTGTTCTTACAGAGATTAAATACTAGTATTTCTCAGCCAGTGGAAAGGGGGAAGAATTTATTGTTCTGGACTCACTCTGCATATATGTGTATTTTGTGAAACTGAGTATGAATTAATATATTTTTGAAACAAACTAAGTGGTATTATCTTATGTTTAAATACATACTACACCATTTTTAGTTACTTTTCCAACGTGACTTCTCTCCTATGCTAATAAACAACTAGATCAATCTCTTTTTACCAATTGCACACATTCTATGGTATGATTCTGAGTTTCTCTACTTATACTGTGATAAAGTAATAAATATCTGGATTGTGTCTGATTTGTTTCCTGACAAGTAATAGTCACAATTTCTGATCTCTTGGGTACTGAAACTGTCTTACTACTGTGTTACAAGGTATTACTTCTGGTTTCTGATAATTTCAAATATTTATTGGTTACTTTTTATTTCCTTCACTCATGAATTGCTTATTTTGCTTTGTTCATTCATTTACTAAGATTTTTGTTGTTTGTTTTTAAGAGCAATTTATTCTAGATATCATTATTTGGGAATCATGTTTCACATTTTCTAGTCTTTTTGTCAGAGAGATTTTTTACATTCAAAATAGTTTATCATCTTTGTCTTTTGTGACTTAAGGGCATAACATCTGTCATTTAAAAAATATATAACTGTATACTTTTTCCATATTTATTATTCCTTATTTGTGTTGTATAGTTTGAATTTAATTCCAAAGATGCATAATAGCTTTTAAAAGTCTTAACTGTCATTTTCTCAACACAATTTATTTTAAAAACATTTTTCTAAGTGAATTTAAAGACACAACAATTATAAATATATGTGTCTGTATGCTGATGTATGCATTTGTACATTTGGAATCCAGTGTTTTTAAAATAGCTCTTTTTTGAGATAAGGTCTCACTGTGTAGTTCAGGTGGCCCCAAACTCACTACATTCCTCCTGCCTCAGCCTCTCGAATGCTGGGATTACAAGTATGCACTCACGTCGGCTCTTAACATGGTTCTTGTATGCCAGGACGTCCAGGAACAGGGAGAGCCAGCGCTCCACTGTTACCAACAAGCCCAGTCTGGTATGTAGCCCACATCCACACTCATCTCTTCCTACGCTCTCACCACCATGGCACCACTCGCTGCCTGCCTCTGGGGCTGCCATGATCAGCTCCTCACCCTTTTACTGCATTGTGGTGTGGTTCACAGAAGGGTCTCAGCAAAATTTGTTTAGAACCACACACACTTCCCATGTTGTAAGTTCAGATACCGTTTATGGTTTAAGGTTTTTCATCCTCTCAGTGAACAATCACAGCATCTGTGAAGAGCAACTGATTTCTCAACTTGAGGAGTAACACGTATTTTGCCTTATCTGCATTAAAAAAAAAAAAATCACACTTGCAAGACTTCCAAAATCCTGAGTAACAGAAGCTAATGTAGGTCCCTTCTCACTCCTTAGTGAATGGAATCTAAAGGTATATTCTGAAATGGGTATGTTTCTGTCCCTCATTATAGTCTTTCTCAAACTCTTATTTCTAGTGTAAACATTTTTACCAAAAAAGTCAAAGCTCAATTTTGTTAGGCAATTTTATTTTTTCTCTACAGATACAGATACACCTTGCTCTTCACATAAAGAATTATACTAATACATTTCTGATGCCGAACCATCCTTCCATTCCTGGGGAAAATGTCCCCTGCTGTCTACTCGAGATCTTTAAAGTGAAGTTGGGAGCTCTCCTCCTTTTCCCTGCTCTGTGACACAACTGTCTTTCCTTTAAGCTATGGAGAACTTACTGACAGGACTGCGGCTAGTCTCATCTATGTTTTCTGAGTAAGAAAACTGTGGCAATGAAACCACCCTTACCGTCATCTGTGAGAGTCAGTGAAAGGGTGGTTACACACGTCCTGCAGTCACAAGGGCTGTGAGTCCTCGTAAGTGAAACTCAGTCTACTCCACGAAACTACTGTGAGGCTTTTAAGGTATGTGCAACACTCTGACTCTGATTAGCCTGTTCCAAATTTCACCGAGTGCTACCTATTATTTGGGAGGTTGTTCAAATTAATTAGAATAAAGTTCTTATATCACTCATATTTTAAAAAATATCTTCTGAATGTTATTACTTAAAATTCCTAATACCAGGCTTAACACTGACTGCTCAGCGGCATAACACTCACGTGACCTCTGTGAGGCTCTGAGTTTAATTCCCAGTACTCCAAACGCAAAAACAAACAAACCCAAACAAAAAACTTAAAAGCCCCACTTAATATATTCTTTCATGTTTTTTTCCCTTGATTCAATTTGCCAGAAGTTAATTGATATCATTGTTGTTTTTCTCAAAGAACTACTTGGTTTTATTTATCTTATCCTTTCTTTTTTGAATTTGTTCATTATAGATTTACTCTTTCAACTGACTTCCTAAACCGAGTACTTACCTCATTACTTTCAGCCTTTTAAGATTACTGGTGGTATGTTTGTCTCTGTGTAACACAACGTCCACACCCCACAAGGCTGGAGAGGAACGGCTCCCACGGCGGTACATTTTAGAAGCCTGCAACTCTAATTCTGATTTTGTGTTTAACTCACCAATGGTATGGTTCTATTGATTTTTAGACAGAAAACCTAACAGATAGGATTTGTATTTTTCCAATTTTGTTAAGTTTTCTCTATGGCTTATTTTATCACAATCCTACTAATCCTATAGGCATCTGCATAGAAAATGTATTCTTTCCCTGCCACAACAGCATGGCTGTAATCCTAGCTCCTGACAGGCTGAGGAAAGAGGATCACAAATTCAAGGCCAGCCTGGGCAGCTTAGCAAGACTGTTCTAAATGACATGTAAAAGGGGTGGGAGCTGCAGCTCTGCTATGGAAAGCAGGAGGCCTTGGTTAGCTCCTCAGTGAAGCAAGGAAGAGGTTATTCTGTGCTTGTATCTCTAGCTATACAATCATGCTGCTCAAATGCTTCACGGCATTAGTTAACACCTTTTGCTTTAAACAGTGCAATGCTAAATGTTGGTTGGGACAAGGTGGTCAAATCCACTTTGGGGGATCATGGGCTTCGCCTGTATAAATGAGCATCTTGGGCTCACGGAATGGTTCCCCAGCTCCTATGGGTCTGTGCAGTGTAGCCAAGGTGCATCTTGCTACTGCTGTCAACCTGGCATATATCTTCATTTTCCTAATACCGTAACACTGGCAGAGAGAGTTCCTTCTGTTAACTCAATCTAGAAGCTTCCATCTTTAAATAAGGGAAGTGGCAGTACAAGTAGCATACTCTATCCAAATCTTAAGTTCACTGTTACTTTTTAAACCCACAAAAATCAGTCTGATCTATATTTACAAAGTACAAATTAGAAGGAAGGCAGCAAAAAGTATCTTGCTAATTATAAGGGTATTATTTAACTATAGATAACTGCAATCATCTTAAGATAATCCTAATGACATTTTCAGAACAACTCATGCACACTGTGCAGAGATACACAGAAGTTTCAGCTGTTCTGCTTTGGCTTCTAGCAACCACAAACATCTAACGACGAGACTGGTACTGGCCTTCAAAGAACAAGCAAATGAATTAGAAGAGACAGAGTAGTAGAGATGGGTGGAACAAGAAGAAGTACAGGTGGGAAGTCTGAGACAATGAAAATTAGAACAGGAAACAAAATCTCAGCCACAAGAGACACTTATTTGATCACATTTTTAAAAAAAACTTCTGAGGGCTTGTGATTTATTTAGCTCAGTGGTTCTGGCGCCTACCTTGCAAGCGCAAGGACCCAGGTTCGATCCCCAGTAACCATATACAACAATGCTGGGCATGGAGACTCACGCCCACCAGGAATCAGTTCCATACACCACAGTGTTGGGTGTGGTGGCTCACGCCTGTAATCCCAGCACTCAGGAGGCAGAGGCAGGAGGACTGCTGTGAGTTTGAGGCTGAGTTCAGGACTAGCCTGACCCTGCTGGTCATTGTCAAGTCCTAAATCTTTCCAGACCTCAGTTCTATTTCATTTATTACCATGGTACTGATTTCTATATCAATGTAATGAATTTGTACACAAACAGGTGAAATTTAACTACACCTAGAAAAGGCAATGATCCTTCTATGAAAACTAAGTTGAAAGCTTTAGAATTCAATGGCAAACTGCTAAAAAATGTAGTGTTCAACTTTAGTGTGGTTGAAAGAAAAACTCATGGAAATACAGAAATATTCTGCACTCAAGACTCCTCTTAAGCTCTCTGCTTCCTGGTAAGGAAATGACAGCGTGAAGTCGTTGGTGACACATCAGTGTCAGGTTCCGACATGCGGAGTGGGACGACACACACGCACAACCTTCCAGGCCACACTGAGAACGATGGATGTCTGAGTTTACATTCTGAGTGTCTTTAAAAGAGGTCATTTTAAACATTAATACTTTAAAAAAAAATTAGCTGACAGCTACCACCAGTCTACACTGGATACTAGGCTTCAAATACACAGCAAATAGGCTTCAGATACACAGAAAATCCAGGACTTGCCCCCCGGAAGTGTCAACCTGATTCCACTGGTCTGAACCACTGGTGATACACACAGGACTGTGCCACTGGGTGTCTTGTACACTGGAGGTACAAATGAATCTAGTCACTTTTCTTGGGTTTTTTTTACTAATGAAGTCAAATCAGAGAAACTCGGCAATAAGATACATGAATTATGGCCCTGTTGTGAACATGTTAAAGCTTGTTTGTTCTCTTTAAAATGAATTTTGTTTTTTTAAAAAAATATATTTAAAATTTGATAGTAACAAAAAAAAGAAACAAAGTTTGTATGTGGAGTAGGGGTTATAGAGGGGGCAGGGGAAAGAGAAAAAATGAGAATCAAGATGTGTCATGTACAGGTACAAATTCCCAATGTTGACTGTGATCATAATGTATGTATAAAATATACCAATGAAGTCAATTAAAAAAATTTAAAAGACAAAGAGGAAAGTCCTATTAGAAGTCAGGGAAAATGGAGCACAACAAGAATGATGGCTAACTACTCATCAGCAGCAATGTAAGGAAGACCATGGAATTATATCACTGAGTGAAAGATAAGAAAAAAACTGTTCAGTGAAAACATGCTTCCGAGATAATGAAAAATTAAAAGATTTCATACAAATAAGAGTTGACTGAGTTGACAGAAGTTCTGTACTAGATTCTTCAAAAAGGCAAATGAGAACACACATTCTCAGGGTTAAGCTGGTATCCAGACCTAATTCAGCATCACCCAGTTAGCCCTTCATCGCTTGCCCACGTGACCTTGGCCAGGCACCAGCCCCCACCACAGGAGAACTGCCACATCATCGGCACCGGGAAAAGGGAGATGGCTTTACTCTTCAGCACACTTACCTCTCTGTCTGGGAAAAATCAGTTCAGGATGCTGTAAAATAAATTTAAGGTGTATTAGATAATTACTGCAGTACAAGAACTAAGTGAAATTTAAAAAAAGAAATTAAGATAACTACCTTCATCATTGGCCTGGCTCGTTTCTCAAACAAACCACTTGGAAACAGGTAAGTAATAGCTTTCTGAAAATAACACACCAAGGTTAATTAGCAAGTGTAACAAAAACCACTGCATCTTATAACTAACAGTGCTGAGCACTTGGCACCTGTCACTGAAGCAGAGATCCATGGGCAGCCCCAGCTTGCAGACTCTTACACGGGACAGTACAGTCACTTGCACACCCTTCCTCAAGGCTGTGATTATCGAGGTCCACACTGACAGCTTTCACGTGTCAGCTCGAAATGTGTTAATACCTTGAACGGCATCCCGTAAATGCCGTCTCTTTCCTCTGGAAAAGAACACCAGAAGCAGTCCACACAACTGTAGCACGACACTCCTGAGTAATCACTGGGGCAGCTCCCTGCTGATGACGCAAATGGCAAAGAAAATGCTGCCCACCCTAGTGCTGCGCCCCCACCGAGATACCTTGGAAATGCTCTTTCAATTCTCTCCAGAGGACTGACTCCATTTTACTTTCAGGTGCAGGGAGGGAAGCCAGGCCTCTGCCTGCTGAGCTGAGCCACAGTGCAGCCTTCCTGGAGCTTCCCAGCTCAGTTCTCTCGAGTGCCTTTCTTCAACAAGGCTGTGAAGGCCATCAGAGAGTGACAGCGCCATTCCCATAATTCTGCACTATGGAAGTCAGGGGGGCAATCTGGCCTGTCTCTGCTCCATTCAAGGTGTGACGAAGTTCCACAACACTGTACACAACACCTCCACAGGCCCCCACTGCTTGGGTGGGGGCACTGCCCCCTCACAGCAACCATAGCAACTCTGGCTTCCAGGGCTGTCGTCTGTTTGCTCCCTTCTCTTAATGCACTACGATAGCAAGTGTATTCTCCTTCTGGTGGAAGGTCGTGGGCCAGGACCTTCCAGTGACCTATGCACCTGTGAGCTGATGGTACATGTGACCACAGCGCCGGGAGCTCGCCCTGGGATGGACCCTGCCAACCACCACCAGGAGACTATGGACTCTCATTCTGCCTGTGGCCTCAGGACACGAATCCACTGACTCCAGGAAGCCCAGTGGTGTCTCCAGGGAATGCTGCATGCACTCACATAGCTTGATGCTTAGGGGAAGAGGAAGAACTTTCCGTAAGTGACACTGAGAAGCTGCCATTCAGAAAAAGGAGAAATGGGCACCCAAACCTCATGCATACAGCAAAATAAACTCCAAACCTATCAGAGATAATTGTCTAAAATACTACCATGCAAGTACTAGTATTTGGCAGAAAAGAATCCTCTATAGCCTTGATATGGAGAAGACTTAGCTATGATTCAAAGTCAGATGCAATGAAAAAAGACCAACAGATTAAACTGCATGAACAAAAGAAAAATATGGCCCAATGTACTTATGAGAAAAGTGCAATTAAAATCACTGAGATGACACTGTTCCTCTGTCTGACATGAGCATCGAAAGTTTGAAGCCTATCACACCGGGGCCAATGCAATGACACGCTGACATGGCAGCACACGGCCGGTGGGAGAGCTGGAGACCCCACTCCTGCAGTGGGAGCTCACGCCACCCAACAAGACCACGTGTGGTGAGGCCATGTCTACAAATTTAGGGCACACACAAATGACCTGGAGCTGTGAGAACCATGCTTAGGGACTGCCATGTCCTACACAGGCGAGGCCAGTAGGGTAGAGGATGGTGCCCTGTGCAGACAATGCTGGACGCTGAGACACCAAGACGGATGACAAGTATAAGCCGGTGGCCAGGACCACAGCTAGACATGTGGGCCCCTTGGTACAGATGTCACAGGGAAATTAGGGTGCAGTTCAAGTCTCCTCTGGGTGAGGTGTGAGCCAGGTGAGTACGGGTGACAAAGGGCTGGACTCTGTGAGGCACACTGTGCACACCAGATGGAAAGGCAGGTACACACTTTACATGTCAAAGAGTAAAACTGACCGAATACTCTAAAAATATAAACAGAAGCAAATCTCACTGCTAACCAAAAAATACAAAGACATCTTTGACTTCACCTGGTAGGATTATTGTCAATTATACTGTGGATTTAATTCTGACATATTTTATATGTTACTGGAGCAAAAATATGTAAATGAATGAAAAGAAACCAAAATTCTACTGTAGAAGGTACACATATAAAATAAAAAAGGGAAAACTATAGAATGCTGTTTAATTTATACAAATTAATATAAAGCTTCTGACTACAGTATTTATTTGCAGTACTGGGGACTGAACCCAGGGCCTTCACACTGAGCACATTCCCGGCACTTTCTTTTCTTTCACCAGCCCCTAGAGTGCTGGGATTACAGGTATCTGCCATGCCTATAACATGCTCAACAAGCAACCATACATTGCTCTATGGTGTGCGTGCACACGTATGCACACACATTCTAGGGGTGGGGCAGGGAGAAAACGAAAGCTTCTGTGTCAACCAACACATGTTGGTCACATGATAAAACAAGAAGGGATGACAGAAGTAGGAAATGATCATTTCTGGGTTAGTCACAATCTCACAGAAGATTCCTTGTCAGATGCTAAAGCCAGCAGCAGACAGACTCACAAGGACTTGAAATGGCACCCTAGAGATTCCCAGTTACAAAGGGAAAAATCTATTTTTACTAGCAATTCAGAAGCTGTTGCTTCAACTCACCAAGGCACTGGTCAGACACATGATCTTGACAGATAGGCTGAGGTCATCTCTAGGGAGAGGCAGTGATGTGTACACAATGTTCCCTAAGTTGCGTCTTTTGTATTTTCTGAACCTGGTCATGAGGAAGCAACCAGAAAGCCAGAATAATAATAGCTGTACCAGGCCTAAATCATGTTGGGGAAACTGCAGGAATTTAGGTATAGACTATATATGATCAAAAAATTTGGAGAATACTTAACCATTTAAAAAAAAATTTATTACAGTAAAAGATACATCATCATTACAGCTCTGGGGCTGTTGTGCCTGAACAGAGTGGCCGCTGATTCCCAGGCCTCGTCAGACTGGCATGTGTCAGAGAACGTGTGCATAGATTGTGAATTGAGGGGGAAATCTGCTAAAACCCCCACCAGATGGGTACTCGATTCTCTTCTGAGCACAGAGCTCCTGTTGGCATCACTTTCAAAACATGAAAATCGGGCTGAGGATTTAGTACAGTGGCACTGTGCCTGCCTTGCAAGTGCAAGATACTCAGTTTGGTCCCTAGTACTGGGGGGAAAAAAAGGGCTGAAGATGTAGTGCAGCAGCATTGTACCTATTTGGCAACTGCAAGGTCCCGAGTTTGATCCCCAGTCCAAAAATAAGTAAATAAATAATTCTAAAAGCTCAAAAATTAGTCGAGCTGGTGATCACAAATAGAACCCAGGAGTAAATGAAAACCGAAGAATTTCATCCCACAGTTGGATTGGTTATGAAAACGAAGATGTAGAGAAGTCACAAGAAGTTCACCGGTAAACCTAAAACTAAACCAGCAATTTCAAAGGATGTCTGGGATTTACAGATGATCTTTGCTTTAAAAAAACGAGAGTAGGCCAATAAAGAATTCATTGAAATACTCTGAAATTCAACTGAAAGGGTCAGGAAAGGTGATCTCCATCTTGATAAAGATACATTTGCATATATTTGTTAATCTACAGTCCCTCATGAGGGCAGTTGCACAGAAGGACACACTGCAGGGAAGAATGCAGGGAAGGCTCTTGGAGCAGACGTCTTAGGGCAACACAGCCTCCCAAACTCAGTCAAAAGAACAAAAACAAGGCATGGACAAAAAAAGAGAATGGTAAATAAAACAAAGCAATGCCTTATATATCAAAAATAGAACCTAGACAACAGAAAAGACAGGCATGCATGCTGCTGCCGGCTGCTTAGGGAACATACAGCAGCGCCCACACAACCTGACCTGCCCTCCCTCCACCCTCTCCTACCGGCAGTTTCCATAGATCTGAAAGCAAAAGAGGGACTATCTGGCTGTAAGGAAAAAATAATTTTTCTTGTTTTCTGGACTCATTTTACTCCGAGTTAAAACACAGGTGTTAAAATGCAAGTAGATGAACAGCGTAGTGTAGTGGACGGTGAGCACACGGAACAGAGAATGCTGAGTGTCTCTCTGGGTAGCAGAGCCTTCCGCGCTGCAAAACAGCAACACCAGGACTTTCACTACAGCCCAGATTTTGACGAGGGGGCATGCTGGATGACAGAACAGGATGAAAGTACACACAACCGCACATACTCCTGTCTTTCTAGCCAGGTTTTCATACCTTGCCAGGATTCTGACTTAGCTACCTCTGTTGCTTGCTATGGTGATTAAATATCTAAGCACAGCATCAAGCACTGAGTCAATGTTAAATTTATATAAAGTACACGGCTTTTCATTTATTTTAAGAAATAGTCAAGCATTTATAAGTTCCATTTTACAGATGAAGATGAAACTGTGAAATAGCTTGTTCAGAATCACACTGACAAATGGCAAAGTCGCCTCCTCTTCGTCACTGCCCCCCCGCCCCCCCTGCTGCTCCATCCTCCCTGTTTTCACCACCTTTGCCTCCACCTGTTCAGAATAACCACAGGGCTGAGGCTCAGCTTTGCTCCTTCACGTGACAACTGCTACACAACTGTGGGTGACCCCTCAGTTCAGGTCACAGGTGTTGGATGAGACTGAAGCCCTGGTGACCACCAGGCCAGTCCACAGCAGTTCCCATAGGCATTCCTGGGCTTAGAGGTGCCTGTCATGCCCTGAAGTACCGAGCTCCAGCCTGCAGCTGCTGCTCAAGGGCTCTTCCACCTCTCAGCCTTCTCCAGCCCCCATCTGGGTGGCTCTGCCCTCCTCTGTAGCCAGGTTCCTTCTGGCTCCCATCTGCCCCACAGCCCTCTGTTCCAGTTCTACCACAGGTCCCTCCTTCCGGGCACGTGTGCAGGGAGAGGCCAGTACTGTTTCTGCAGCTCTGGACATATCCAACTACCTCCTCCCTTGTCTTTCTTCCTCCTACACTGTTACCAGGTCTCCAAGTGTACCTTGGTCAGGTCTAGAGGTGGGTTCTCAAAGGCAGAGAACTTCCATCCTCCTTATGGATCTTTCTCTATATAACTAGAACAAAGGAAAAATCACAGCACAGTGGGCTGCAGGCCCTGTGAGTGAATGAACAACCCGAGAGGCCGCTGTACAGACTCCTGCGGTACTGGGAATACACAGTGCCCTCCCCCAACAGACTCTTCACAATCATTCTGTCAGACATGGCAGAGGGTTGCTGGCAATACATTACAAGGCCCTCTTTTTCCTAAAGATGCACACTCAAATAGTTTAGAGGTAAAACATGATTGTAATTTACTTTGTGTTTCATTTAAAAATAAAACAGCTCAGTCAAAAAATATACTGTTGAAATAAATATTGCAAACTGTTAAATCATTTAATCTAGATAATGGTGAGATGGATACACATGGTACAACCTCTTCTCTACAGGACTAAAATATTTTGATGAGTATACAAATTAACATTTGCTGCTATTGTTATTAATCTAGAATGTTCTGCTTCTGAAGCCTGGTCCCAATATCTATGTAATACTGATACACAAATATCTGTGTGGAGTGTGTACAAATATACATGCAAAGTAACCACTTTTGGCTCTTACTGCTATTACTTACATTTCCAAGTACTATATTGTCTTTCTTTGTTTTAAGTAACATAAGACAAAACGACAGGTTCAGACACAATGGTCTAGCCAGTGGGGTCTAGCAGGATTCACTCTGGAGATAGATAGGGGCCACAATGCGCTGCCAGGTAATGGCTCACTGTGCACCTGACAGGTGCCCAGGGCACTGGAAGACACAACATTCCATTCCAATAATCTTAAGGTGAAGATGATCATCACACACTGCTAGCGGCAACTGTAAGCTCCAGCCTGTTACGACCAGCTTTCCTGTCAGAATGCTTCAGAGCACAAACGCACCCAGGGCAAGGGTTCCAGACCTCGCTCAGAAGCTCACCCTGCGGCTGCAGTCATGGGGACATGTGACTGGACATGCATGTAAGGAGGGGTCCTTGCAGAACCCATTCCAGGGCAGCACTTGACCTTCTGCTCTCACCATCCAATGCCTGTGGCTTCCTCAATCAGTTTCTCTCAAAAGCTACAGGCTCAAGAGCTTCCCAAGAGCTCCTTGCAGATGGCAGACAGCTTCATTTTCTCCTCAAGTTTGATAGCTTTGCTCTGCTCTGGAAAAACACATCAGTGAGATAAGATCTTCCCCAGGTTGACTCAGTCCTTGGGTTTCCCCAAACACACAGTAACCAGAAATAGAATTTCCCAGCAGAATAGAAAGCACTAAGCTTGGCCTATAAAACTTACACCAAGGAGGGTGTTTTAAATAAGATACTTATTAGAAAGAGTACGTAACAAAAATTGTAGCGGGTAGACTTTCACATAAAGTATTAGTAGGAGATATTCAGAAAAACATGAAAAAAATGAGAAATATGTAGGCAAAGAAAATGCTGGGACACTTTGGTTTTGCTCAGGAGCTTTCTCATTATATTATTCAGAAACATCCATACTGGCATGCCAAATAATGAAAATGTGAATACCATGACAGGTGCGATTAAGCCATCTGAGAGCCATGGGGGAAGATGCTGAGGGAAGGACTTGCTGCTGTGCACCCCTCTGTGCAGTGGTGGGAAGAAGCCTCGGCTTGCAAGGTCCCGGACTGCAGACACTGGCATTTCTATTCAGTCCAAAGGTGGTCTACCAGCTAGGACAGTTTGCCAACCACGACAGCTTAAAAGGAAAGTCCCTAATTATCTGAAATAACAGCTTTTTCCCTTTGAAGCAAGCTAGAGGAAAAATTATTACTTAAACTAGGGAACATTCAATGCTTTTCCAAACAAAACAAAAATATGTGTGTATCAGCTGGGACCCAACAAGTGATTTTTCAAGATGCTCCCAAACAATATAACTGGCTAAATATTTTTCTAATGTTTTAGGCTTAGTATTTGTGTTTCACGAGACCTCAGTGTGAACAAGACTTGAGGCGCTGCTGACAGTGAACACACTGGTACTCAGACGTTATCAGTCCCATGAGGACAAACCTGAAGAGACCCCAAAGCCACTACCCTGTGCCGACTCAAGGGTGCTAATGTCTGAAGCTTTCACTTTAAATTCATACTTTAGAAGATCTGAACCACACAGCTGAGGGAGATACTTTTCTACTAAGTGCTAGCTTAACATTTCTTATATTATTTTCTAAAGTTTATATGGTCTTTAACTCACTGAAGTTCTTAGATATGCTAAGCTACAAATGTCCCTAAGCAAGCTGTTACGTACATGACTTAGGTTCAATGTTCAGCTGGGCTTCGAAATCAAAGACAAAAACACTGCATCTTGTGAAATAAACTGGATTTACAATTAATGTTGTGTATAAACAAAACCCTTTAGGACAAGGCCACAGCATGCTGTGCACACTTAGTATGAATCAAAAACCAAAAAAGTACTTGCAAAAAAAGGTAAATTTTAATCCAAATAAGTCATAGAATAAGGCTAACAGCACTAGTTAACATGCTTTTTGAAAAATATGTTTATTTTTAGGTTTTATTCTGAATCCTGGTATTGTCCAAGTTCCTGAAATGATGGCAAACTACCTGACTACACCATGAGGCCTAAGCTGAAGTATGAAGGACTCAGGCTCAGCCAGGGAGAGGCACTGGGTCAGGGATGCAATCTCTATTAATTAGCTATCCCAGCTGGGCAGTGGGCTTGCAGCTGTTAACTTGATCAATGACTTACCTAAATGTCATCTCTACTGATTCGCTTATAAATTACCAGCAAGTGAGACTAATGTACAGGTGCTAATTTATTTAAACTGTTCTCTACAGTTCCACATAGCTTTATAAACTGCATCTGGCACCTAATGTTAGCTGTCAGTTGTACTTAGACATGCCTGTCCTAACGACTCTGTTCATTAGAAGTGAGCACAAATTATGAAATATTGTGAAAAATGATACATCAAATGGAATGGGCACAGCAAATCAATTAGAGAAACTTCATACAGCATATTCACACTTAGGAGAATAAAACATTCTGGTTTCAGATGAGGTCTATAATACCAATTAAAAAGTAATTGGTAGACTTCAGCAGTGTTATATATCAATTTGCTGGCTTTCTTCCTGAAATTCTGTAGTAATGTAGAATTTAACTTTTAACTCCTGAAATATAGGCATTAGTAAATGCAAGTGCAAATCTGGTTTCATGTTTAAGTGAAATATCCGCAATCTACAGTTTGTAACTATTATATGCTAAATCAAAAAAAAAAAAAAAAAAAGCAAATAATGATATTTCTCAACTTCTCTGCATTTGCAGTAGTCTCCTTTGGTTTCCCAGGAAGGATTAAGAAACCCAGTCACCCCACCTAGGTGGGCAGTGCTGTCACCTGGCTGCTCCAGCACAATAGCGTGTCACAGTGTCCCAAGCTCCATAGCTGCTCCCTCAGCCAGTGTCACCTGGTGGGAAGGGGACCCTCCTGCCCTGTTCCTTACATACCCAGGCTGAGTTCTTCCAGCACCCTTCTTTTGGAACATCCTTCCCTCCTCATGAAACCTGCCCAGCTCTGTGTCCCCTGACAGACTCCCCCTAACCCTTATAAACATTGTGCAGCCAAAGATAATCTGTGCACATCCATCAAGATCTGGCAGTGATCAGGAAAGGTGAACGCGACAGGAGTTGGGAATCGCAGTGGGGAGGTCTATTTTCGAACTATTAGCACTCATTCAAAGCACTGTCCGCACTACACCACACAACCACTGTCAGAGATGACTTGTTTTTCTCCTGAGGGTTATCTGCACCAGTCCCGGCGGTTCATCAGGAAAAGCTCTCTGCTCTTACTACTGAAATAAGAAATCTATA
>PVIR01017551.1:0-34792 GCA_004026965.1 Petromus typicus | reverse complement strand
ACAGTTACTGGGGATTGAACCCGGGCCCTTTCTTGAAAGATGGGTGCTGGAACCACTGAGTTAAATCCCTGGCCCTGATCATATATCTTTTATATGTGATAAGTCTTCCATTTACACTTCCATCCTTTTTCAATATTCTTTGCAGCCTATATTCTCTTGTTATTAGCAGTTGTTCTACAGTATGGAAGGAGAAGTGAAAGGAAGAGCTGGAAGAAGGGTGAAAAAGGAGTGTAAGTTAGTAGCAGGAAATGTAACTAGGAGGATAATCATAGGGGAAAGATTAGATATGGGACCAGATTCTTTTGGAGGGCTATTTAGTTGGACTGGAGAGTTAGTGTTGAAAGATTTAAGAAGATACATGTGGCAGCAAGGACAGAATATAGAATAAGGGATGTGTACTCTGGGATTAAGGAAAGTTATGATAAGTTGTCTGAACTATTAGGTAGAACAGAGGCAAGGGAAAAGAGAAGGCTAGGTAAGAAAAGGAGAAGGATAGAACACAGTACAGAAGGTTAACACAAAGGAAGATAGGAGTAACTAAGAGAGAACAGACTACACCAAAAAGAAAACTCAAGAGAACAATTTGAAAAGTTGGAGAAACAAGTAAAAGATAAGAAAATACTATTGCTACAGAAGTTTGAGTTGGAGAAACAAAGGAAAACAAAAAGTGAGAGAAAATAAATATCAACTAAACTGAAGCAATCAACCCCCCCAAAGCAAAAATAAAATAAAATCCAGTAGGAACCCAGATCAAACACTTGAAGAAGACAATGTCTGTGCAATTCACCCATGACTATGGTGCCAAAGAGCCTGAATATTCACACAATGTCATTTCTGCCTCAGTCGTGGTTTGGAGGACGGGTAGGGGGAAGCAGAGCATGGTGTTTGCAGAATCTGACTCAGGCGTCCACCTGCACATCTTCATCTTGCTCATTCATCCCGGTAGGCAGGTTGGGATGCTCTGGTAACAGCTGTATTTACACCTGCATGGGATGATGGATGATGTGGTCCCTGTGGGCCAGCTGTAGTGGCTCCATTTCTTTTCCATGATCCAGGTGTTATGTCTCATCCACACATAGCACCTTTCTGTTAAATTTCCATTTGAGTGCATCAGACCCTTACCTGCCACAGAGTTTCTGTGGCTCTAATGAATCCTCTCAGCACTTGGTAACTGACTCCTCCTCTACTCAGCAGTGTCGGAACTTGGAATGAAGTTCTTGCTAAGGGCAGAGAAACTGTTTTCTTCTAGTTAAAATTTCATCCTATGTTCACTGAAAAGAAAGTTTATGTTATCTGGTTATTTCTGTTTTGGGGCCAGGGATTTAGCTCAAGTGGTACTGCTCCTACTTTGGAAGCACAAGAGCCTGAGTTTGATCCTTGGTACCACAAAAAACAAAAAACAAAAAACCAAAAAACCAAAACCAAAACACACAAAAAAATAAAGCAAAACCTTCATCTTTTTATTTCCATTCTGTAAGAATCTTCCTGGTTTGTCTTATACCAAGTATCTATTTTGTTTTTGTTTTGTTCCATTTTGTTTTCCTTTTATCTTTTCTTGTTGGAATATATTAGATACATATAGTAACATTTATCATAAGGAATTTGTATCTGTAAATGATATAGCTTGCTTCTTCTTTTCCCCACTTCCTTTCCTTTCCTTTTTTTTTTGAGACAGGGTCTTACTTTGTAGCTCAGACTGGCCCTGAACTCACTATGTAGCTCAGGTAAGCCTCAAACTCGGCAATCCTCCTGCCTCTGCCTCCCAGGTGCTGGGATTATGGGCACAAGCCACCGTGCCTGGCGTTGTGTTATGTGGTTACCAAGGATCAAACTTAGAACTTTGTACTTGCCAGGCAGGCACCAGAACCACTGAGCTAAATCTCCGGCCTTCTTTTCCTTTTCTTGAACCCTTCTTTCCTTCCTTGTTTACAAAAGTTTTATTTCTACATTTCCTTTTCCCTTTCCTTAGTTCCCATTGTCATTTGAACATTTTCTAATTTTTTTTTAATACATTTTGGTCCTTATTTACCTTTTCAGTTTCTCACACTACAGAAACAATGTGGTATTTAAATATGTGTTTCTGATTTATTTCAGAGTACAGTTTCAAGGTGGATCCATTTAGATAAAAATGTTACAAGCTTATACTTATGATAAAGTAGTATTCCATTGTTTAAAACACCATGTCATCTTTACCAGTCATCAGTTAATGAGTATTTGGACTGTTTCCAAGACTTTGCTACGACAAACTGTGCTATTATAAACATGGTTGTGCCTCTGTCAGTGTGGTACAGTATCTTAATCTCTTTCAACTCTCTTTACAACACCCAGATTCTCTCAATACAGAAGATACTTACTTAGAGGATGTTACAAGATGTCTATGCTGTCAATCAGATAGTCCTTGCCCCATTGTGTCTAACCCCTACATGCTTTTGTCCTGCATCTCTCCAACTACTCTGTCTTAGACCTCATTCAAATGTCATTACCTCAAAGATCCCAAATTTTATCTAAATTGTCTAAATCAGATATAGTGAAGCTCTGGCATTACCTGTCCTGGGGCATATTTCTCTATCTGTGGACCAGTAAGAAGAAACTAGTCATCTGCTCCCCAGACAAAAAATAACACTCTAGTATAACTGTATCTATGTTTTTGTTTTCAAAAAAAGAAAATATAGAAGGAAACAAAGGAGCCTCCTAGTTCGGGAAAAGTCTGAAATCCAGGTTATTACATCATCACATGGCAAGGCCTGGGAATTACTGGCTCAGGGGTCTGCTAACTGGGCTCACCTCTATTTTTGAATTACTCTCTTTCATGAACAGTACCAAGGATTTGCTGCTCAGAGTTCTCAGCCAATTTCTTAGGTGTGGACTGATATATTACTTTTAATTTTTTGTTCTTAGTGTCCATTAAATACCAGGTGTGAGGGCTTTTATTACAAAATTTCAAAACCTTTGTGAGTCTTTAGTATGTCACAAGGATTCATTCCTTTACAGAAGAGGCTTACCTAGATTTTTGGTCTAAATACTTCATCTTTTTTCCCCCAGGTGTTGCTAAGATAACTGAGAGATACTTTTAAACTTTCTGAATGGTCTCTAGTTTATCAAGGGAAAGTTTTACTCACACTCTCTTAAGAATTTTTGTATGACAGAATACTCTGAACTTTTGACCTGAGATATGAGCGGAATTCTATTATAAATAAATCTTCATTATTTATCTAGTAAATACAATCATGACAATAAATCTCTTGGCTTCAATGTTTTTTTTCTTTTCCTTTTTCAATTAAGATGGACTGAAAAAGTTTCCAAATCAAATCCTGGCTTTTTTATTTTCCCCATAATTCTTCTCTATGTTTACTTCATCTACTTTCCCTTTGATATTTTGCAATAAGAAGAAAAGTGACCACATATTCTTTTTAAAGTATCCTCAAACAAAATGACATAAAATTGCAACATAAATATTGCAAACAGTTTCCCTTCCAATACATAGAATGGAGGGGGAGGGTCCCAAATGCCAATTCTGATAAACAAATTGTTATAGACATAATAGATAATTCAATTATTTTATTTTATTTATTTATTCCGAGACAGGGTCTCGCTTTGTGCTTCAGGCTGACCCTGAGCTCAGCCTCCAACTCACATCACAGCAATCCTCCTGCCTCTGCCTCCCGAGTGCTGGGATTACAGGCGTGAGCCACCACGCCCGGCACTGTGGTATGTGGTGCTGATTGCTGCTGGGGTGAGTCGCCACACCCAGTATGGTATGTGGTTACCGGGGAATCGAACCCGGGTCCTTGCACTTGCAAGATAGGCGCCGGAACCACTGAGCTAACTCCCCGTCCCGACAATTCAATGATTTTAAAAAGTGAGTGTTCATATATCAACATGGATGAATCTGAAAATATGTTGTAGAAAAAATATAACAAAATTCTAGAAGAGATGAATTTATCTACACTAAAAATTAATCAACAGTTGCCACAAGTTTGGGAAGGAGGGTACGAAGAAAGGCATTAGGAAGAGTTGATGAAGGGTGTAATGCAACTTTATGGGTGATGACAAATACTACCACTAAAGTGATGGTCTGACAGGTGTATACATGTATCAACACTCAAGTGAATTGTACACTTAAAGTGTGCAGTATATTATATGTTCATTATACCTCAACAGGCCTATAAATCATCTTATTTAAAATCTGGATTGCCAACTAGAACCTCGTGGTGGACAAAGCAGCTGACACAACAACACAGTGGTTCCATCTCCAAATGCTTTGAGAAGTCATCTTCCTCCCTTGCAAGAAATCTGGCAAGCATTTATAGCAGCCCAATTTGCGATTGCTACATCTTGGAAACAACCCAAGTGTCCATCAACTGGAGACTGGATAAAAAAGCTGTGGTTCTTCTATAGGATGGAGTATTACTCTGCCATAAAAAATGATAAATTTGAATCATTTATACTTAAATGGACATACCTTGAGGATATCCTCATAAGTGAAATAAATAGGTCACAGATAGGTGCATATCACATCTTTTCTCTGATATGAGAAAATAAAGATATGAATGAGTCCTAGAATTGTATGTTATACATTGTGAAATGACAATGCTCAAAGTAAAATAGGGTGAAGGCGTAAAAATAATGAGATTATAAAAAAAATAAGGAAACAAATTTTATGTATATGGGGGGGCGGTAGGGTGCGTAGGGCTATGGGAAAAAATGAGAATTAAGTTGTGTCTTATACTGGTACAAATCCCCATTATGGAGTGCAATCATGATGTGTGTATGCAATATACCAATAAAGATAAAAAAATAATAATAATAAAAAAAGAAATCTAGCAAGCAACAAAGGCCATTTCCAATAGTCACCAGATTCTCTGCTCACCAAGCTATATTCTTGGGCCATGTTATTTGTTTGTTTGTTTGTTTTTTTTAGGTTTTTTGAGACAGGGTCTCGCTTTTGTGGTTCAGGCTGGCCCTGGGCTCAGCCTCAAACTCACATCACAATCCTCCTGCCTCTGCCTCCCGAGTGCTGGGATTACAGGCGTGAGCCACCACGCCCGGCACTGTGCTATGTGGTACTGGTTGCTGCTGGGTGTGGGTCTCCACACCCAGTATTGTTGTGTGGTTACCGGGGAATCGAACCCGGGCCCTTGCGCTTGCAAGACAGGCGCCGGAACCACTGAGCTAACTCCCCGGCCCCTTGGGCCATGTTATGATTTAGATCTAAAATGTCCCCCAAAAGTCTGAAGTGTTTGGAGATGGACTCTGGTTATGAGGCAGGTGATTTGGTGTATGACCTGGAAGTATTTATTCTTGTTCCCAGACCCTCCCTTCTCTCTCTCTGCTTCTTGGCTCCCAGACAGTGAACAGCTTTCCTCCACCATACCATTCCACCATGCCATTTCTGACTTGGAGTTAGCCAACCATATACCGAATTTACTGAAATGGAAGCAAAATAAATATCTCAAGTTACTGGTGTTGAGTAGTTCATTCAACTAGTGGGAAAGTGACTAATATAGAAAATGGGTATCAGGCTGGGGAGTTAGCTCAGTGATTCTGGCGCCTGTCTTGCAAGTGCAAGGGCCTGGGTTCGATCGCCGGTAACCACATACCACACTGGGCATGGAGACTCAGGCCCAGCAGCAACCAGTACCACATACCACATTGCCGGGCGTGGTGGCTCATACCTGTCATCCCAGCACTGGGGAGGCAGAGGCAGGAGGATTGTGATGTGAGTTTGAGGCTGAGCTCAGGGCCAGCCTGAATCACAAAGCGAGACCCTGTCTCAAAAAACCTAAAAAAAAAGAAAAAAGAAAGAAAATGGATATCAAAGAAGTAGAGCCTTTATTATGACTGTACTTGAGCAGATGGTTCAAAAGATCTTTGAACTTGTTTGTGGAAGTTTGGAAAAGTTTAGGGATATTAGCTAGATATGCTTTAGAATTCTGTAAGCAAAGCTTGCTGATTCTGGTCAGTGCTCAGAAGGCCAATATGCTCATAGAAATGCAAACAGTAAAAGCTAGACCCCAAAGATTTCAGTTGGGACATGGATATTACCAGAAATTGGCCAAGAGACCATGCATGTTCCATTCAGGCAAACCATTTGCCTACCTTTTGTCCAAGCCTGAAGATTTGTCTGAGGCTAACTGATGTGGTGGAGGAAATTTCAAGACAGCCTAATATTCAGGCTGTAGCAGATATTCTTGCTGCTTTTAGATAGATCTAGTGAAAGCCAGGTGCAAAAAGCAGAAATAAATAGTTTTAAGTTTGCAGTTTGACCTGAAAAGAAGGTACATGCAAAGTTGGAAAAAAGGACACCGTGGTTACTGAAAAAGACTAGCATTAAAAAGAAGTGAGTCTGCACAGACACACTACTACAGATATTACTGTATTTTAGAAACCAGTAAGACCCCACCCACTGCAGGCTTCAGCTTTTAAAACTAAATCTTTTATTTTGGAATAGTCCCTCATACACCTGTACATTCAAGGCCACCTAGGGAAATGCATCAGCCATCCAGGTACTCAGCAGTCACTTCAAGAAGCCGTTTTGGGCCTGGATGCTTACGCTAGCAGCCAACTTTGCCTTTGTCTACATGGTGCTGGTTGTGCAGGCATGTCAAATGCAAGGTATTGGGATCACAGTAGATTCTAGAGATTTCAGGAGTTGGAGACCAAGTAAAAATGTACGTGAACCGCAGTCCCTGTCAGGACCTCATAAGAGGCTAATGCATAAAACTCTTAAGTATAATGGAGACCTCAGACAACTGGAAATGACAGGAACACTGAATGTTTGGTGAGGAAAACCACAGCCAGTGAGTAGAGACAGGTTGAGATAGCCCATTTGGGTTACAACCAGCAGAGTCATACCATATGGGGCTACCTAGCCTATGGAGATCACATCTTACCACAACCTGCCCAAAATGCTAGACACAGAGCTACAGGATTTAAGGTTTGTTTTGCTGGGTTTTGGTCTTGCTTTGGCCCAATCTCTTTCCCCTTATTCCTTGTGGGATGGGAGTATTTGCCCTCTACAAACTGAATTTGAGACTGTTTTAGTTTTACAAAGGTTGACAGCTAAGATTTTGCCTTGAATTTCAGAATTTGGATTTGGTTGTTTTCAGTGCTGAAACTGTTTTAAGACTTTGGCAGCTCAGAGGTTAACTAAATATATTTTGAATGAGATGAACATGACCTCTTTGAAGGGAATTAGGAGTAGAAAGTTACAACTTAGCTTTCACATGTCCCATAAATCTCACACATTTAGAGGTGGTACCTGCTTGGAAGAGGCAAGTGACTGGGGGTGGAAAAAGGTATAAATTACAAGGGTATATTCTTGTCCACAATTCCTTCCTTCTGTTCCTGGCTACCATGCAGTGAACAGTTTTCATCCACCATACTGGTTTTGTGTTATAGTTAGCTGAACGTGAACTGAATCCACTGAAACTGTAAGCCAAAATTAACCTCTTCTTTAAATTGTAGGTGCCAGTACTTTGTCCCAGCAACAGGAAAATGATTAACACCAAGACCACAACAGCTCTCCAACCTCAGGGTTCCTGCCTATGCAACTGAAATGAAGAATCCAGGGAAGCATAATAACCCAAGAAATCTTTTTGCTGTGCCATTAAATGTCATCCTGAAAATTGGTGTACATCAATTCATACAGTCATAATGACTGGAATATGTGGGGATGTTTTCACAATGGGCACTTTCCACTATAGTTTACTCCAGTCTCCCTTAATCTCAATTATGTATATCTTTAAAACTTTGTATTTGTTTGTGGCACTTCAGGTTTTTTTGCCACTGACCTATATATCATACTTTTGGCCTGGGAGAAAGCGGTCTTGAAGAAAGCTTCCTCCCAAAACTGCTGGGGAATATGGGACATAAGCTGTAAGGAAGTCACTAAAGCTACACAGCTCACTGCTCAAACTCTGCAGTCTATCACAATGGCAGCCCCTTCCTTTCAGGCGATGTATGAGCTCTCAAACTATGAAATCAGACTCACAAAGATCACAATTCTGACTTAGATGCATCTGTCAACAATGGAGTTTAACATCAAGAGTGAAATGAGAACTTTTCTTCACCAACCTTTTTGAAGTACACAAAGTTCCACATAGGCTATTTACTCCTTTCAGTTTGGAAGTCTAACTGTTTCCATTCCATTCCAGACTGGGGGTGGGGAGAGTTTGCAAGGTCAAAGGTAGTTTAAATTATAAAGCCTTTATTATTACAACCACAGCAACATGACACAGATTATTTTTCTGGTCAGGTGACTTGGACACAGGAAAAGTCCATTGCAAATTTCAGGTAAGAATCAGGCATGGGGCACATATCTGAAATCCCACCTATTTATTTTATTTATTTATGTATTATTGAGACAGGGTCTCACTTTGTAGCTCAGGCTGGCCCTGAGCTCACTATGTGGCCCAGGTGAGTCTCAAACCCAGCAATCCTCCTGCCTCTGCCTCCCAAGTGCTGGGATTACACGCGTGAACCACCATTCCTGGCACTGCCACCTATTTATTATAGACTCTAAAGCCAAGGATCAACTAACCCAAAGAGTTCAAGGGCTGCCAAGGTGAAGGAGCAAGACCCTGTCAAAAAACAAACAACAGCAAGTAAGAATATCAAGGTCCACAAACAAAATATTTTCTCTAAGCCTCCAGAAAACAGCTCATGTCTTCTTAGCTTGCAAGGAGGAGTTCTTACCTAAAATATCAATAACAAGGACATCTGCTGATCTCAACTGTTTCATGATTCACTATAGACTGGACAACGTGTGCAAATCCCTGCATTTCCTGGGGGATGGTTCAGACACTAAGCTAGAGGAGATGAGTCTCAGCCATAGGTATTGACTGTGACTATTTGGAAATTGAGGTCAGAATGTGCAAAATAGTGTCTGAAGTATCCTGTATACTTGATATTCATCAGACATGTTCAATTCAACATCTGATGAGTTCTATTGTATTAAAAGCCCCCTAAAGTCTACGTGCAGCATGAATTTTCTGGTGCCGAATTAGGTGGGAGCTTAAGCTGTAGGCTTTCCCACATTCACTGCACTCATATGGCCTTTCTCCAGTGTGAACCTTCTGGTGCCGAACGAGATGGGAAGTTCTGATGAAGTCTTTCCCACATTTGCTGCACACAAAAGGCCTTTCACCAGTGTGAACCCTCTGGTGGGCAATAAAGTCAGAACTTCGACTAAAGAATTTTCCACAATCGGTGCATTTGAAAGGTTTTGACCCTGTGTGAATTCTCTGATGCTTAATAAGAGTATATTTGTGACCAAAGGATTTCCCACAATCACTGCAATCATAAGGATTTTCTCCAGTGTGTACACTCTCATGCTGAGCAAGTGTGGATTTGTGTCTGAAGACTTTCCCACAATCATCACATTTATAAGGCCTTGCTCCATTGTGAACTCTCTGGTGTACAATTAAATTTGAGTGATGGCTAAAGTACTTCCCACATTCACCACACTTGTACGGCATTTCTCCAGTGTGGATCCGCTTGTGTTGAGTAAGGTTGTCTTTTCGACTAAAGGCTTTTCCACATTCACTGCATTCGTAAGGCTTTTCTCCAGTATGGATCCTCTGGTGTTGAACAAGTGTAGCTTTGCGGCTGAAGGCCTTTCCACATTCACTGCATTCGTAAGGCTTTTCTCCACTGTGGATTTTCTCGTGCTGGGCTAGTGTGTCTTTACGGCTAAAAGCTTTCCCACATTCACTGCAATTGTAATGCATTTGCCCAAAATGAAAGGCTTCCCTACTCTCAGTGCTCTTGACTGTCTTCCTCTTCGTATGGATGACCTTTTGCTCGCAATCACTGAAACTGGTCTGGAAGTTTTTCTGCTGCATCTTGCACATAAAGGGCTTCTCTGACAAGTGAGAGTCTTCTTCACAAACTCTCCAGTTCTTTACCAATGAGGCTTTGCCTTCAACTCTTTGTGAAATTTTCTCCATAATGTAATGCTTTAGAGTAGGGTGAAAGTTTGCACTGAACCGGAACTGTCTCCTACAGGCTTCACATGTGTAAGTTTTAGGACTACAGTATGTTCCCTGATGTTCATCCAAGTGCAAAATATTTTTCAAGATTGGGCCACCTATGTCACAAGAGTGAGCTATCTGGGTAGGCAAACCTGCCTTAGAAGTATTAAAAGGTAACACTGCTACAGAAATGGCCTCCTCAGCAGGTGTCTCTTCATCTTTCACTGCAAACCAACAACCTAAAGAGATAAAATACTGTTGTCATACATTATGATTTTAGTAGGAGAGAGGCAACATATATGTGTCTAATACACTGGGACTCTATGACCATGTAGTTGCTGGCAGGACAGGGCAACATTCAGGATCAAAGTCTGATGTAGTTACTGGTGTCTGAGGGTCAGAGATATGGAAGGCACCAGAGACAAAAACACAAAGATGGGTGTAGTACATGGAAAAAACTAGGCACTGTCTTCAATCTAATGAAAATAACTTTTAGCAGGGCCAGTTGCTGGTGATAGGCAAACACTACAAAAATTCATATCCAAGGCCAGAAATATGTACTTGAAAATGACTGATGTTCAAGAACTATATGTGTACATCTGGTAACATTAGAATAGTCCTTTATTGGAAAATACTACAAAGGGAGCCATAGAAAATCCTTCAAGTAAAGGTTTGGAGAGGGAAGCTGTGTGTTGGAAATAAGAACAGAGGTGATTGAAGTGTCCAAATTAGGGAAGATAAGATAAGAAATAAAGTATGGGGGCCAGGATATAGCTCAGTGGTTCCAGAGCCTGTCTTGCAAGTGCAAGGACTTGGGTTCGATCCCCGTTAACCACATAACAATACTGGGCGTGGAGACTCATCCCAGGAGCAACCAGTACCACATACTACAGTGCTGGGCATGGTGGCTCACGCCTATAATCCCAGCACTCGGGAGGCAGAGGCAGGAGGATTGCTGTGATGTGAGTTTGAGGCTGAGCTCGGGGCCAGCCTGAACCACAAAGTGAGACCCTGTCTCAAAAACCCTAAAAAAAAAAAAAAAGGAAAAGAAATAAAGTATGGCTTCCAGCCTTGGCATTAGACAGTACTGAACACACTCTTCCACCTTCACTCACCAAGGTCTGTCCAAGCTTCTCCTGCTGTGGTTAGAGTCATGCCCTTTCAGAGGCACCCAGGGTTATCTCCCTTACAACAGTTCAGCAAACACAATGGATCTGAAAGATACAAGTCATTAGTAAAGATAGGACAGGTAAGCAACAATGCACTAGCCCAGAGTAACCTGCCCATGCAAGACCTCAAAATAATACAGTATAATGTTGGATTGTAATTTGTTCTGTGGGTGTTCTACAAGACAAGCAAATATTTCTAATTTTAACTTGCTAAACCAGTGATGTCTTGCAATATGAGTATGTGGTGCCAAATGTCACAGGTTCACAACTAAGCCAATGGTTCTTCTTCCCCCACCCTCACTGCAGAATTGTGGATGATCATATCCCAACCCCAAATAGTTATGGAAGTAGAAAATGGCAGAGGAATCTGAGAAATCTTATCCAAATGAGATGCATATGTGGGCAACAATGCAAAATTTTGTAGAAAAGCACCACCCAAATAAGAATGTAGCAATGTGAGTGACAAATGTTTAACAAAAATGCAATGTAACATTTTTGTGAAATCTTCAAAGGCGGCAAAATTAAGTGCTATTGGATAGGTTCTTTTCTAAAGGTTCACAAAAAGAAAAAGATTCCATTGAGCCAACAGATAGTAGTCATTCCATTATAGCTGAAGTTATCCTACACAATAATCTTTCTCTCTCTCACATCAACCACGAAGGTTTTCAAAGATAAGTGCAGATTAATCTATTTTTCTTTATATTTTGTATTTTATTATGTTGTATTAGATTATAGTACAGAGGTACTTTGCGACACAAATCTGATTCTTTCCATGGTTCTGGCCACAAGCCAATTTGGAGGAGAACTGAATCAAATTCAACTGTTCTATTAAATGTTTCATGAGTGGGGAAATTTGATTTGGTTCTTACACAGCTTGGTTGTGGCCAGAATCATAAACAAAATGGAGTTTGTGAACCTAGCTACCACTGTACTGAATCCTTTTCATGTGAGTATTTTGGGATTGTGGAACAAATCATGAGTTTCCATTATTTCTTATGGATAAAGTTACTTTGATATACAGGAGCTTTGTATTACAATAATGTTTCTAGGATAAATTATGTTCACATACCAAGGTTTTACTGTACAACAAAATGAAGACTTTTACAGGAACAGGCCAGTGTGCACAATGACTCTAAGAACTGAAATTCAAAACAGGTGGATCAAGAAAATGTCAATTAGAAAAAGATGGCAATCTTAAGCCCAAATGGGCCATGTCTGTGAAGAGTTATCTTAAGAGGGCAAGCAAGGTGTCACCCTTTGGGTTAATCTTTAGACTCCTGGCTCCTAGCAGGGCTTCGGGGAAGTAGTTAGGGAACACAAAGAGCAAGGAGACAATGGGGAAGAGCTGAGCCTTGGCATCCAAAATTCCTATGTAAGGGAATCATGGAAAACAGGAGTGCCTATCTTCCAATTATTAAATGACCAACCCCAGAAGAAAAGAAGAGCTGACTTCAGTCCAGCAAGCTGGGGAAAGCAAGGCCTTAGCAAAAGTGTGAGTCACAGAAATCACTGAATTGTGTTAGTCCTCGAACCTCATCAAGCAGTCTCCAATTCTTCCAGGAAAAGCAGTCACTGCCTAGGTCTTGGGTTACCAATGTCACCAAAATGGCCTTTAGTGAAACGGCAAACTGTCCTTCGCTTCGATCCTCCTGTCTCTCACCTCAAGGGACCACATAAAATAACATGTTTAATGACTCCTCTAGTAAATCTGATCTCCAGATGCTTCACCTGCGAGATCTCCGGCACTTTTTTCCCCCAGAACTCCAGACCTGAGTGTCTAGTGGGCTATGTACTCCCTCCAATGCGAGACACCTTAGAGTCACATACCCCAAACTCAATCTCTGACCGTCTTGAAAGATGGTCCCTGTTCAGATGCTCAGGAAGAGAAAAAGGAGAGACACTTGGATAGCGTTTTGACTTCCTATGTTCTCAAACACACCTGAATCAGCAGAAAGCCTTGTTGGTTCTATTTTCAAAATTCTATCTAAAATCTATTAATTCCTCCACCTCCAGATCCTCCAGCCACTGCTGTGGTCGAATTACCACAGTCCTCCTGAGGTCGGATTCAGAAAGAAGCCTCCTCACACGTCTCCCTGCCTCTACCCTCACAGCCCCACCTCATCCCAGTTTTCCCGAGTGAACACCGGAACGCTAAAATCTTCTAAGGGTCACTTTCTTCTCTCCTACAGAAACTACGGCTCCCAGCGCCCTAGCAGTGAAGGGGCCCCACTCACCCCGCGATGTGGACACTTTCATGTGCACCCCCCGCAGCGCAGACTGACGCTAGCGGTCCAAGTCGTGCGCCTCAGCTCCCGCGCCCCCCTCGCCGTCACGCCGGCCTCCGCCCCGCACGCAGATGTCTGGAACGCCGACCTCCAGCCCGCGAGCCTGTCTCTGATCTAGGTCAGGGCTACGCTCACTTGGGCTCAGAGATTCAGGACCGAGGACCGCGAGGGGCGAAGGGGCGATACGGCTGCCACCCCGTACTAGGCCCATCCCGCGGCTACTGCTGTCCTGACACCTGCAGGCAGAGGGTCTTCTCGGCCCCGCCACCGCCAGCCTCTTTATAACGAGAACACCGTCTTCCCTCGCTCTTCCTGGTACCTGTAAAGTTCTGACGACCCAAATGTCTAGCCCGTACCTCCGACGTTTCCGCCCCAGGGCCAACAAGATGTCTGCAGAGGGGGAGATCCCGGAAGTCCCACCTCATGCTGAACAACGCGAGGTTTTCTGGGTAATGTAGTTCCTTCAGGCACTCGTCCTCAGCGACCTGCGGGTTGCCTGCCTCTTGGGTAAAGGCCATTATACTAATTCTGCTAGCATTGTTCCCGTATGCCCATGTCTGTCGTCATTTTTGGGAACCAGGCTGACAGACTCAGCTGCCAAGGATGGGGCTCAAATTGACTTGGCAGCTTTCTTCATATGTGTCTAGTTTCTTTTCTGTGTCCAGGTACCCTGGCATATTCAAAGAGCTGAACACGGGGGCTTTTTTCCTATGGGGCTGTACTGGCTCTGGACAACCTCTTTGCAGGGAGTGGAAAGTGGCACTCCCCTCTAGGAAAACTCCTCCTTTTTGTGGACTTTGATCCAGTACACAACCTATAAAACTATACAAGGGGACCCTGATGGCCTTTCTGCAGCCCCCTTACTGGCTGTCTCCTGGCTGATTTTACCTGTTTACTTGGTCAACTAGCCAAACGTGTGGCGTTCTACATAAAAATCTATAACACTAGGCCTTTATATACTGCTCAACTATCAGTGCATGTGGTAAGTGGGGCCTCCTTTCAGATAATCACCACCTACATGGCCCTCAGCCCATTGACTGTCTGATACCAGTATCAAACTAAATATTGTTTTGGGCTGAACATTAACAGTTATCTATTGTGTGGTAGACCTATAGCCCGACCCATCTAATACCAGGCACTTGACAGTACCGGCAGCTGAATCTCCTTGTAGGGGTTTTCCTTGATTTCTTGGGTAGATAGAATAATAGCAGAATATCATCTATACTCTATCCCCCCAATACCTGCTGTAACTCAGAAGAAAGAGAAATTACACTCTGTACTGTCACTCACATGTGTTCTCTATTAGGACAACATTGGCCCTTAAGTGACTTCTGTCTTGGGGACACATATTCATGAAGTAGCCAACCAGCCACTGGGTAAATGGCTTGTACCTTTACAAGGGGCCTTCATGATGAATGACTCAAAGGCCTGCAAGGCTACACATGCAGCTGCTAGCTCCTTCTCTTTGAAGGAACAGCAGACCTCTCCCTTCTATAACTGTGACTAAAGGCATGCAAAGCTGTTCTACGTGCTCCCACAAAATCCAAAGAAAGCCCTTGGTGTTTACATAAATGTCTGGTTCTTGGACGTACCTGGGGTTGTGCACTTGCAGTGTTTGTACCTACTGGACAGCCTCCTTTGCCACCACAAATGTCTGGTCAGCATCTTCTCCCCTATTAGTCTGCTTAGCATCTTCTGCCCTATTTCAGGCTGTATCCTTTTACTCGGGTTGTACAAGAATTTTAAGATCTTGGCTAAATGGGGTTAAAAAAAAAAAAGCCCCTCAATACCCCTGCATGTCCTAGGAAAGTTTGTAACTATTTCATTGTGGTAGGGTGAGGACACTTCTATATAAGTTTATGTATATAGGGGGTGGGGGTGATAGGGTGGGTAGGGCTATGGGAAAAAATGAGAATTGAATTGTGTCATATACTGGTACAAATTCTCATTGTTGAGTGCAATCATGATGTGTATATGTAATGTACCAATAAAGATTTCAATTTTTAAAAAGTGGGATTCAGTGGGTATTATGTCAAATATAAAATTTGGAAAGTACGAATAACTTAGTCTGTATCAAAATGGCTGATTATGTCTCCCACTTATAATTTGACTAGTCACACTTCTAAAAGCAAAATTCCAATATCAATATATAAATAATATTACTAACTTATAGTGGAATATGCTACTAGAATATTTCCCTGAATAACTCCTTTGAAATATTGAGTGACTTTATACTAACACATATGTGAAATATACTATACACTATTTCTATTTGAGTTCTAAAAACCATATTGCATGTACATAATTTTTATTGCTGTAATTAATAACAATGATAAGTAATCTTCCATATCTACTATACCATTTAAATCTTGTCTTTGACCACAAGTACACTATCCACCTAGAAAATATAACACTGGGACATCTTAAAATAATACTGTAACTCTTTTAAAAGTTGAGCGGCACATACTGGTACACATCTGCTTTCATGACATGTATATATTGTCTTTGAAAAAATCAAGAGATTTATAGCTGTAGAAATCAATCCTCAAATAATTATGCAGAAAATTTTACTGGATATTTAAACTTGAAAAATTACGTTGTGATACTTGAATCTTCTGTCACTTCATTTTAAAATTAAAAAGATAATATTTTCCACACACAAAAAATTACATGGTGTTCTCCCACCCCTGATGACTAGTCCCCACCCTAGGAACTGTATATAAACACTTGCATGCTTTGTCCCCATTGCTACTCTCTTTGTTCCTGGAATAGCCTGGCAGATACCCTTCCTTAATAAAGCCTGATATTGGACACCCAAGTTTTGGAATCTTTTTCTATCACTATTCAGTAATTAAAAATGCTGAACACAAGCAGTAGTAATGAATTTCAAATTAAGCATAAAGTGTGAAAACTATACAGAGTAAACATTTTATAATTTCACACGCATTAAAACATTAAAACCACTAAACACCTGCAAGCTTGGGAAGACAAGATGATCTTACAAGTCATAAGGTAAACCACGCACACATTGATGATCATTATAATAATGAGTTCATAGGTTTTGGTCATAATTCGAGGAGACTCCTCAAATTACACACCATAGATTATACATGTCATTTGCACATTAAGCTTAAGAAATGATTCAAAATTTTCAAACATGGGGAAGGACAACCTTACTTCAATGTACAAGAAATATCAACAAACAATGAATACTGCTGCAACAGAACACTGGCTGAATCTCAAAAGCCTCTACTTCCCAAGACTACAAGATCACCATGACCTCCAGCCTCTTTCCTACCTCTATATCAATTTACTTGGGGTAAAGAACTCAGAAAGAGGGCCGGGGAGTTAGCTCAGTGGTTCCGGCGCCTGTCTTGCAAGCGCGAGGACCTGGGTTCGATCCCCAGTAACCACATACCATACTGGGCGTGGAGACTCATGCCTAGCAGCAACCAGTACCACATACCACAGTGCCGGGCGTGGTGACTCACGCCTATAATCCCAGCACTGGGGAGGCAGAGGCAGGAGGATTGCTGTGATGTGAGTTTGAGGCTGAGCTCAGGGCCAGCCTGAACCACAAAGCGAGACCCTGACTCAAAAAAAAAAACCCTTAAAAAAAAAAAAAAAGTTCTGCGGTTACCCTACAGGCAGCCAAAAGCAGTCCACTAGGAGAAAGGGAGAACTTGTGATATAAGGTGCCAAGATTCTGGATTCTGTGATTCCACAGCAGGGACAAAGCAAGCAAGATGAGATTCATTTGTCTGACTGAAAATACTCAATTCCTGGGTATCTCTACAGATGTGGGCAGCAAGTGTGAGGCAAGGCAGCTCAGGAAGTGCACTCTTCATGGCAGTGCACACACTTCAGTGCTGCCACACACACCACTCACACTACCAGAGTGAAAAAATTAAGAAACACTGAACCTCTGACTCTGGAGAGATGAACCTGCTTCTGCTGAAAATGAGGACAGAAACTAGGGTCGAAAGCAAAAAACCTTATCCAGTGAACTTGTAAGTGCAAAGTTCTGCAGCATCACATTGAAATATAGGAACCTCCGAGCCTCATCAAGAAGTCTCCATTCTTCCCATGAAAAGTATATGGCGACATCCTCAAAGGTCACACAGGCCTGCCATGATGGGGACAGGTCACTTTACAATCCATTTCCCTGTAAGGATCCCAAGTTCATTTACTTACTCATTCATTCTCTATGCCTCTCCTGGCTACATTCCCACAGGAAATAAATAACAGCCTTTGATGCCACTGATGCCCTCTCTCATAGTTACTCCATGGCTACTGTATTCTACAATAACACAAACAAGTAGGTGGGCAGAAAGATGACATCTAATTCTAGCTCTGACGTGTAAGGCTACATTCCCTCTCATGAGACAATCCGTAGGAGTCCTCCACGTGGTGCGGAGACACAGCCAAATTGAGATCACCCTTCACTATTCTGTCCTCAATGCCAAAGGCATAGGTCCTTCACTGTTCATATTCATTCTCCATGTGAATATTGATAAAGCAATAAAACAAGATAAGATGGTCCTTCTCTTTCTTTTTTTTTTTTAGGTTTTTTGAGACAGGGTCTCGCTTTGTAGGTCAGGCTGGCCCTGAGCTCAGCCTCAAACTCCCATCACAGCAATCCTCCTGCCTCTGCCTCCTGAGTGCTGGGATACAGGCGTGAGCCACCACGCCCGGCACTGTGGTATGTGGTACTGATTGCTGCTGGGCGTGAGTCTCCACACCCAGTATGGTATGTGGTTAATTGAGGATTGAACCCAGGTCCTTGTGCTTGCAAGACAGGCGCCGGAACCACTGAGCCAAATCCCAGGCCCCGATCTTTCTCTTTCCATTGTCTTGCCTCCACGTTATTCTTTCCCACAAAATGTTTTTTCCAGGAACAATTTGTGCTGCTGGGTAGCATTCCAGTCCAATGTATCAAAATGTTTTCTGGAACATTCTGTTAAGCCTTGCCCTTCAGAAGAATGTTTTAAACTCTGCCTCAACTATGTTCTGTAAACCACGTCCCACCCCCCACCCGATTCCTACATAAGGAGGCTCTCATTTCCTGTAGTGCACTCAGACTTTGAGTACAAACTCCTCTGAGCCTGCTGGCATAATAATGATTTTTCTACACCTCTTTGAGTGACTTTTGGAGTCTCAGTCTTTAAATTATGAGAGCTGTGATCCAGAGCTGCCACAATGAGCTATAAAGCTCAGCTGTGTCTCAGAGATGCAATCCAGAGCTGCCACAATGAGCTGTAATACTCAGCTGGGCCTCAAAGCTGTGTCCCAGGGCTGTCACACTCACCTGTACCTGAGCTATGGCACCTGGCTCTGACATTGAGCTTCTCTGCTCTGCCACAACAGTATCAGTCTTTAAACCACATCCTCATACAGTCTCCCTTTTGTATAAACCACCAAATCCCAGCTCCATACTGTACTCATCTCCTGTCCTCCCTACCCACTTAACACATTGTTGGGAGTGAGGCAATCTACCACTTGGACAACCAAGGACAGCTAACTATCTATCACTCCTTAGGACAGAGGCAAGGTCCTGTGGGAAGAACACATGCAATGCAAGCAGCTGACATGCTAGTTGGTATGGTCTTGGCCACGGACGTGGATGTTTCCCTCTGTTTCCCCAGAAGACCTCTAAAGCAAGACATTCTGCCTAGCTCAGTTTCAGCTGCTGCCTGCCCCCTTGAACTCTCCATGAACTTCTTTGTTAAAAGTATAAATAAATGCTCCTCAATTGCCAGACGGTCTTTTCTCCCAGCAGGAAAAAGGCTCCATCTGGCCTTAGCTTTTTAAAATCCCATCTTTTGTCTTTCTTCATCCCCTACCATTCTCCTTCTGGAGGGTCTTCAGGTCACAGGTCACGGTGGTACATGGCATCCAGAGAGCATATGGCACATTCAGACACGATCGAGTAGCACCCTAGACCTCCAAGAGTACTTGTCATAGGTAACCTAAGATTCTGCTCTCAAGGACATCCTCATTGACTCTGCTTCTCACTTCAATTTCAGCTATCCAGAACCATCTATGGATCTGACACTTTTTATACTCTACTTCTGGAGATTTTTATTTCTTCTCATCAGTCTCAGCCTTCTCTTCGCTCTTAAATCTTTCATTCTCAGTGGGCTTCTTTCCTATATCCCTCCCAACCGCCGCCACGCCTATCATCGCCAGCATAGCAGAGAGCGCTCGCAGCTCGGGGACCGCGGACCAACGCAAACACCGTAAAACCCAGGGCCGCAGCGACCGCCCGGAAGTCCGGCCGCAGCTGGCCGGAACACGGAAGCGCCTCTGATCCGGCGGCTCATTGGCTCGGCGTCCCTCCCACGGCATTCTGGGTAGCGTAGTTCTTACCGGCCTGCGCAGCAGGGCCCCGCCACGTTGTGGGGGACGCACCAGAAACGGCTCTGGGACACCGCGTGGAAGCCTCCGGGGGCTGGGTTCACGAGGGGAAGGCCTGCGCTGTAGCTTCCCTTTTCCCTCCTTGCCAGGTGCACTTCCGTTGTGCTTTGGAACGCTCTGTTGTTTTCTGACCCAGCCGGTCAGGCCCAGGACGGTCGAACGAGGTTTCAGGGGAAGACCCGAGGCCACAGGCGGGTCGAGACTGCGGCGAGTCAGGTCCTCCACCACCTGAGCTGGCAGTGGTGGGCGTTGGGGTTTTCGTTGGAGACAAGCCGTAGGGACCCACCTGGGGGAGTCTGGGAGTCTGTTGCCACGCTTCTCTAACATCTGGTCCCCCTGTCCTGTCACCTGACTTGTTCTCCCTCTAGTCTTCTTCCAAGGTGGAATTTGTACATAAATAGCTCCCCAGAGGGCAAGCATGTTCTTCCAACCGTTAGCAGGGCGCAGCCTGAGAAAGAAGGATGCAGGCTTCTCACCAACAGCCTGAGAAAGCGAGATGCAGACTCATCCTATGCAGTAACTTAGGAAGGCAGAAGCCAGACTCACCGAATGGAATACTGAGTCCTCTAATAGTCATTTTTCTAATCTTCTTAACTTCAGATGTGGCTGATCTGAGAGAATCAAACTGTTCTCAGATATTATTAAGGGAGAACATCTGACCCACAACCTCCGCAGGCCTTAAGTGTTTTTTAGACACAGTGCTCCACAAACTAAGAAGTATGGGCCAGCGACGGGGAAGAGCTAAAGCTTCATTTCCATGTCATGGGAAGAATGAGGGAACATTTTGTCAGACAGCACCATTTTAGGGTCATCCTCAACAATGTATGTGATGAAGTCTATCCTACCTCACATTCACTGGGCAGATACATTACACTTTATGCTAGCTTCAGAAAGTCATGTCTCTGGAATTGATTCCTGTGGTCTCTGTATTTGCTGTAAAGTAAATTTTATTGTACTCTTGGTGTTCTGATTCCTTTCCTGGCGAGAGGTGGATCCCACTAAGTCTGGTGACACAGCATGAAAAGAACTATCAGAATTTTCTGGATACCTTGAGGAGCAGGGAGGGGCCTGGAAAGTCTGCTCTATGAAGACCACCCACTTGTCAACCTGACACTCAGAGACATCTCTCAACTACAATCTCCAAACAGATAAAATAACAACGTCAAATAACAATGTCAAAACACTCCTCCAGCATACAACCTTCACTTATTTCTTTTCCAAAGGCTCAATAGTCCCAGCACTATTCAAACTTGAGACAAATCTTAGCTGTGTGCTCTTGTAAAATTAAAAAATGAAATTATATGCTTCAGAGACACAACACCAAGGTGAACATTCCCATGTCAAAAGGAAGGCAAATGGAAATAGAAAAGAAAGTCTGAAGCACGGCTGGAAGCCAGCAGGGGAAAAAATTAAGGCCTGTAGATCCATAGGCAGTGGTGTAAAGGATTTGGGCAGTTCTACACTCATGGCCTCACTTGTTGCTCACATAGTTTCTTTTTTGGCTGTACTCTTTGCCTACAGCTTACCTTGGAAGATGTTCTGCATTCCTGGCATCTACAACTTCTGTGGGCCCCCACGAGTTTTTGTGCCAGACCCACTGGCCCCTCAGGAGACACTTGCAGGGTTTCTAATCTAGTCACACACTGTCTGGCCTCCAGACCTTCCTCTGAAACTCCATAACTCTCACATAGTATGTGCTGGGAAAACCAACACTGTGGGAAATTGCAAAGGCAATGACTGATTTAAACAGCAGCCACGTCCCATTGCATCTTGGCTTCTAGAGCCACTGAGAACCTGGCTACCTGAGCATGGTGAAGTGAATCCTGGTGAAACAATTTCCTGGAAGGTCCTCAGAAATGGAACTCTCTGTAGCTCTTGTCTCAAAGTCTTCTCAAACATTACAATTTTACACACTTAAACCTGTAATACTTGGGATCCGGCCAATTCCTGTTATGTCCTCCCAGCATATTTCCTATTATCTTAGGGTAAAGTTATTGGCTTCTTTTCAATGACACTAATCTCTTCAGGTACCACACTCTTTGTGTTACCTTTAGGCAAATTTGCTTCCTTTCTGGCCAAACCAAAATTTTCACATCTTTCTGCTCTGCTTTTGCTTTTAGCTTTCACTGTAATCCTTACTAAAAGTGATGAGCAACATCCACACCACAGCTTGATCTTTGCTACACCAAAGTAATTTCTTTGCCACTCTAAGTTTAGCTTCCAAGTCTTAGGACATGGAAAAAATGTAGACAATTCTTTGTCAACAGGTTAACACAAGTAGTCTCTAGTCTGTAATTTTCTATAGCTTCATCATTACCATTAAAAATTTTATAATCTTATAAAAGCCTACCAGAATTGCCCTTCAAGCTGTACTTACATTATTCTAGGATTACTCTAGTCTAGTCCTCCAAACTTTTTAAACTCCTCTTGCAAAATAGTTCCAAGAAATTCTGAGCTTCTTGTATACTCACAGGAATGGGCCTACTCCTAAGATGTTAGTCATCTTCCCATGGCTGAGATAAAATACCTAACATACACAAGTTAATAAAAGGTTTGTTTGGTTTATAGGTTCAGAGGCTTCAGTCCACGGTTGGCTGGCTCCAGAGCACAAAAATCATGGTGAGAAGGCATGGTGGAGGAAAGCTGCTTATACACGTCAGGCAGGGAGCAGAGAGCCAGTAAGCGGTAGCCAGGGATCAGATACAGTTCCCAAAGTAACAGCCACATGGCTCACTCAGACATAATAACATGTTCTTTACTAATGTCCTAGGCACCTCTTAACCTAATCAACAATTAAGATTAACCACCACAGAAAGAACAGTTAAGCTTCCAGTAGAAAACGGTTAAATGATCACAACTGAAATTTAAAGTGTTTTGTTCATCTTGGAAGTAGACAAAACTGACAGACCTGTAGATCTCCACAAATGAACGTAAAAGTTCTGAATGTTGGTAAATATGAAGACAAAAAAAAAAAAAAAAGACATGTCCACCAGCTGAAATAAGTTACCTAAAGGGACAAAAGTGAAGAATAATATGGAAATAAAGCACTTGAAGGATCAAGGTGGTGTACATTCTTCTGACATCACTAGAAAGTGTATGAGAATGATTTCTATGAAAACAATGTAAAATAAATTCTATTAATATGCTAGGTGAGACTTTCTCATGAGAACAGTTTCCTTTTCAAAAAATACACTCATACTTCAGTATAGATGATTATGCATGCAGGTATTTTCAAACTGAAAAGAAACTTAATCATGCTACTAAACAGCATTTACTGACTTATCATCCTCCTGGCATGATTACTTCAATACCACATTGGTATGTTTAATTTTGTGTTAGTTTTCCCTTGCTATAATAAAAATACCTAAGATAATCATATTGAAAAGAACAAACACTTAGACTTACAGTTTCACAGTACGGTCCATGCCTGGTTGGCCCTGCTGCTTTGGACCTCTGGAGAGACATTACTTTATATCAAGGATTGTGTAGAATTCACCTCATGGCAGCAAGAAAAGAGACAAGGTCTTGATATAACCTTCAACAAGATAATGGCTTAACTTCTTGAGGACTTACCTACAAACACTCTCCATTAGATATTCTCCCAATAGCACCATGATCTGGAGATCAAGCCTTTAACACACAAGCCTTCGTGTGTTTAGACACAGTGCTCCACTGTCATTTCTAATTCAAGTTGTCCATGATCAAGGGTCCTTTTAATTATCTCCGTGAATATATCTTCATGCAGCTGTGCTGAATATCCGACAGGAGCCTCCAATTATGCCAAGCTGTGTACCTGATCCCATGTTCTAACATGCACCATTTCATTACTGCATCTGCAGGATAAGATTGTTCTTTCCAAACCAGCATATACCTATTGTCATGTTTACTCAATGCAGACTATGTGACTGCATACATTTCATGGAAACAGACACAAGCAGTCATCATTTGTGGAAGCACTTTTACAAGTTACAGTCCACTTCTTTTGCTTCAGGGTCCTGCACTTCCTACTTGATTAATCACACCTAGTATTTCTGTACCAATTATAGCTCATGCTTGGCTCTCATACACTTAAGTGAAACATTATGTCTTCTTGTAGACCCTGGGGGACATGACATCTCAACAGTATAGGAAATTATGTGGCAGTCTGTGAGAACTGAACACACTGCCACTCTTAGAAACACTACAATGACAACTAATTCCTTTATAGTGGCATACTCCCCGTCTAGTGTGGCATTGAACTCACAGCTCTGTGTACATTAAGTATGCACCCAATCACTGAGTTTCACTCTGGCCATCAGTGACCTCGTTTCACTAAAAACAGGGCACAAGAGCCACATACCAGGGCCACAGAGCCTCACATAGCCTGTTAGGTCTCAGACAGCACAGCAAAGTTAGCCAAGGAATGACAAATGAGGATTCTTTTTTGCTCTGTGTCCATACAGAGATATACAAAGTGGGGATACTACAAAAGCTGTTGATCTAATACAGCTCCACTCTCATGAAAACTATGAATATAACTCCAAAGACTATAGCTCAATTTCAAAAATAAAGCATTTATTAGTGCATAAATCAGAGCCGAGTTACCAACTGGTGAAGGGAAGGCTGCAAAAATCAACCACAAATGTCATATAGACCAAGAATTTTCATGAAGGTTAACTATTCCTGGAAGCATCTAGCAGACTGCAGATTGGATCTTCAAGTAAAAAATGAGTCAGATGCATATTTAATCAGTTAGAAAAGGGAGTGAACTCCCCCTAAAGGCCCAGGCTATTTAAGACTTCCTCTAGAAAATAAGCAACATTTTATTTACTTTAGCATGCTAGACCAACAGTGCAAGATGGTAGAGGAAAATGACTTCTACCAGCAAAAGTGGTGGTGACAGAACTTGGACTGGCAAAGGCCTTGGACTGTTCAGAACAGGCATGCAGCTCCTCTAAACCTCACCCATAGTTACAACTCCTGGGGAATCTCTCTTATCCTGCTAGATACATGGAAGTATGAGGTTTAACTTCAGGCAAATGTTTCCCTCACAAAGGCTGGAAAAAAAACAACACTTTCCATACAGATCTGAGGCCTTTGTGAAGTATAAATTTTCAAGAGTTAAATGATACAAGACCTTGAGCTTAAGGCTTCTCCATGTTTGTTGCCTTCATTAGTCCTTTCAATGATGTGAGATTTTCGGTGGAGAATGAGACCAGAGTGTTGTGTAAAAGATTTCCCACATTTGCCACACTCATAAGGCCTTTCTCCAGTATGAACTACCTGGTGTTGAATGAGGCCAGACTTTTGGATAAATGACTTCCCACACTGACCACAATCATAAGGCCTTAATCCAGTGTGAATTTTCTGGTGTTCAACAAGGGTATAGCTTTGTCTAAAGAATTTCCCACACTCACTGCACTCAAAAGGCCTTTCTCCAGTGTGTGTCCTCTGATGCCGAACAAGTTTGGATTTGAACATAAAAGCCTTCCCACATTCCCTACATTCGTAAGGTCTTTCTGCCGTGTGAACTTTGTGGTGTTTATTGAGGGTTGCCCTTTGGCTAAAAGATTTTCCACACTGGTCACATTCAAAAGGCCTAGCTCCACTGTGAATTAACTGGTGTTGAATGAGACCGTACTTCAGGCCAAAGGACTTTCCACACTGGCTACACTCATAAGGCCTTGCTCCAGTGTGAATGATCCGATGTTCAAGCAAGCTGTGGCTCTGTGTGAACAATTTCCCACATTCCCCACACTCATACGGCTTTTCACCTGTGTGCGTTCTCTGGTGCCGAACAAGAGTAGATTTGGACCCAAACGATTTCCCACATTCCCCACACTCATAAGGCCTCTCTCCAGTGTGGATTCTGCAGTGTTCAATGAGATTAGAACTTTGGCTAAAGGATTTCCCACATTCACCACACTCGTAGGGTCTTTCTCCAGTGTGGACTCTATAATGTTTAATAAGGGTAGCTCTTTGGCTAAATGATTTTTTACACTGATCACACTCATAAGGTCTTTCTCCAGTGTGGATTCTTCGGTGGTCATTCAAGTGGGAAGTTTGGCTAAAAGATTTCCCACAGTCACTGCACTCATAAGCCTTTTCTCTACTGTGCATTTTCTGAAGCTGAGTGAGTGAGTATTTACAGTGGTAGACTTTCCCACATTTGGTAGATTCATAAAGCCTTCTACCAGTATAAATTCTTGGGTGGTGAACGACAGTGTGTTTATGGCTGGAAGCTTTTCTTAACTCACTCAACTTGTAACGGCTTATTCCAGTAGGAAAGACTTCCTCAAACTCAGTGATTGTGTTTGACTTATCACAGCTGGGAATGGCTGAAGACTGGATAAAATCCAATGTGGATGTGCAGTCTTTTTCAACCATCTGCCAAGTAAAGGTCTTTTCTGACACATGCAATCTGCAGCTGTTCCTAAATGTAGTATTGTCTAAGTCCCTTTGGAAAGCTTCCTCTGAACTGTCAGTATTCTGTTCCTGCTGATGGTTTGCATGTGTTCCAGTCAAGTATGATTTTTGTGCAGGTTGATCTGTCAGTTGCAAAACGTCTTTCAGAACCGGGGCACAAACTTCATAGCAGTGAGTATCCTGAGTGGACGGATTTCTCTTTGGAGTTCTAACCTGTGATGATCCTTCTACAGAAACTTGCTCAGAAAGAATCTCTTCATTCTCCATTCTGTGCCAACAAACTGAAAGCAGAAAAGTGCTGATGAGATATACGATGACTATATTGGGAATACATTAATTATTTTAAAAAATATTTTCTGTGACTTTTTTTTTTTGTGTGTGGTGGTTCTGGGGTTTAAACCAAGGCCTTATGAATGTTAGACAAGTGTTCTACCATTGAGCTACAACCTCAGCCTGATTTTCTGATGTCTTATAAAACAACTTTGCTAAAAACCAGTGACACGTATGTGTAGTCCCAGTTACTCAGAAAGTTACTGTAGAAAGATGATGTGAACCTAGGAGTTCAGAGATAGCCTGGGCAGTAGAGCAAGACACTATTAAAAAAACAAACAATGGACTGGGGATTTAACTCAGTGGTTCCGGTGCCTCCCTTGCAAGTGCAAGGTCCTGGGTTCAATCCCTGGTAACGCATACAACAATGCCAGGTGTGGTGACTCACACCCACCAGCAATCAGTACCAAGTGCCAGGCATGGTGGCTCAAGCCTGTAATCCTAGCACTCGGGAAGCAGAGGCAAGATTGCTGAGTTTGAGGCTGAGTTCAGGACATGCCTGAACCACAAAGTGAGACCCTGTCTCAAACAAACAAACAAACAAATAAATCCCACTTTGCTGGCTGGGGAAGAGACTGTTCCTCTCAGCAAGGCAGTGCGGCACACCATTCAATACAAGTTATCCAATCAAGAGCCCATAATTATATACTATATTCTCTGCATGTCCTGAATTCCTCATTATGCAATATTCCTCTGCCCTTATCATCCTGAGGTCCAGTAGCATCTAAGGCTAGACACTTTGCCCCTGAAATTATTTAGTTTACCCAATCCTATAGCATGATCTACCTTTCATGCAGAAACTCCAATAAAAGCTTTGGCTTAATGTTTCTATTCTGTCCTTTTTGCTCCTGATACTAAGTACTAGCTCAAATGGCCTTCTTTGGTGTAGTATTCATGTTCTATTGACACCATAAGCAATAAACTCTATCACTGATGTTAACCTTTTTGTGTTGTCATTCATTTGCTTCCATAAGTTAAAGTACAGGTACTTTAACTGGGAAATGGGAAATGGGAAAGGCGAAGCCTCATCAGATACCTATCAAGGAACAAATCTGTAGTGGACAGGGCAAGGAAGGGGCTGTCCAACAGAATGGGGCCTCTATGAACCATAAGTAGAGGCCTCACCAGACAAAGGACAGAATACAGAGGTGTGCTACATGAAGGACAAGCAGGGTCTCCAAAATATTTCTCTGCCAATACTTTTCAGCAGAACCTTGTTATTTGGTGTGCTGGGCTGTGCTGAAGGTTGGCAATGTCTAGAAGCAAGAAAACTTAACTGGGATTGAGTAAGAACCTCCATTAAGTTCAAACGAGTATTTAATGACATATGTACACCTTGTGACACAGGTGTGAGGGTCAGTATTGAGAAATATTCTACAGGGGTCAGAGCAAAGAAGAGGCAAGCCAGGCAGGGCAGAAAGGTGGGGGCTGCACAAGGATGGAGGGTGCAGATGATACAAGTCAATGTGTCAAAATTATGAAAAAGTAGAAATGAGGTACCCAGAGGAATTAGCTCTTCAATTCTGGGGATACAGGATTAGAAAACAGCCTACGATGGGTGCACACCTATAATCCCAGCACTTGGAAGGCTAAGAAGGAGGAATATGAGCTCCAGGCCAGCCTGACTATATATCATGACCCTGTAAAAAAAAAAAAAAAAAAATCAAACAAAAAACATACTAGATGCTAAATTTTCCCCATTTGTCCTCTGAGACCATAGTGCCTGTTCAGGAATCTCCCCACATCCCTACCTGTAGTACTACATGGGACTCAGATAAAACAAATGCTAAGGAAAAGAGGATAGGTAAGCCTCTAGTACTGGTCAAGGGTCACTCAGCACACCAGAGACTACAGGAAAGAAAGACCCTTGAGGAAGATTCTGGCAAAAACATCCTTTGTCTATCTAAACACTGGTCAAGAAAGTGCACCTAATTCCTGACACAATCCAAGGCCATCTAAGAGGAAGTACAGAACTTGGGACATAAAGTCCACTGTTGACCCAAAGAAGCTATGTATAAGTAAGGTGAAACCAATTAGGTAGCCTCAAGAGCTCTGGATTTTTCCTGCTCTCTCTGAGGCAGCATATTTCAGGATTCTCAGGCAGGGCTCTCAGCTCATCCCTCACACCACAGTGCATATGCCAAGACTAGAGAAGCCTGTGGGGCCTCGTCTCATTCTAGAGAGGAGAGAGCTGCCGCTGGAGGAAAAGTGGATGGAGAAAGACCAGTTCAAGGGCAGAGTGGGTGTGAGGGCCTTACCCAGTGAGGTTACAAGTGCAAAGTTCTCCAGCATCACACCAAGGTACAGGAGCCTCTGAGTCTCATCAAGAAGCCCCCACTCTTCCTGGGAGAAGGAAATGGCCACGTCCTCAAAGGTCGCACAGTCCTGCCATGGTGAGGACAGATCTTTCCATGATCAGCTTCTCTCCTGGGACCCCAAATTCATCCTCCCACTGCTCACCCACTTTCCTCATCCCCACCTTGGGGCAGCTATGGGTGGCACTGACACATACCCTCTCCTCACGGTCCCACTCACCACGGTGTCCTCCCACAGCATCAATAGGTTAGTGGGCCAGAAGGCGATATCTGAACTCTGGACCTGGCATACAGGAATGGATCCCTTCTAGTCAGGCAATTTCCTGAGGGTCTCAAGACTGTGCCACTCCAACACAATCAAAGGCAGGCTCACCCATCATTCTGGTGTCCACTGTGGTCCTTTAGCTCATATTCTGCTCCATATGGATTTGACCCTTTGTACCACACTTCTTAGTCTCGTTCCAGTGGCCACCTCCAGCCTTCTGCCTCACACCACTGGTACCTATCGTGCTTTCTTCGTACTGGCATAAAATCCAGTACCATGCAGTCCTCTACTGGACCCAACTGCCAGACACAGCACCTACCCTGATCTGATGGCCTCTCAATTAGTCTGTTGGTATTATTATAAAAAATATCTGAGGAAAGCTACTGTATAAAGAAGAATTTATTTTGCTCATGATTCTAGAGATAGAAGTTCTATAGAGCTCATTTAGAATGGCCTTCTTGATAGCAGTCTTTTTTTTTTTTTTTTTTCCGCTTTTGGTTTATTGGCACTGGGAATTGAACTCAGGGCTTCCTCACACTTGCCAAGCAGGCAATGCACCACTGAGCTACATCTCCAGCCTGCTGATTGCAGTTCTTAGGTAGTATAGAGAACTATACACCAAGAAATGGGAAAAGCGAGTGTGTGGGAAGAAACATGTTTGCAGAGTCTTCTTGTAGAGCCATCAGGGCTCAATCATGAGTGTCCATGCTAAAGATTTACTCTAGTCCTCATCACTTCCAAAGGGCCCAGCTCTGAACACCAGTTAGATTAAGCCTCCACCCTCTTAATGCCTTTTACTGGGGACTACATTCCAATATATGTAGCTCTGGGGGATACTCAAGCCATATTCAAACCTTAGCAGCTTCTCTGCCTGACTCTAGTCTGCCACCCAGAACTATCTGCAGATCAGGCACCAATAGCCCTCTCCCACCTGTGTCATACTTGACATCCAGTCTCTGGTACATGTCTTCCTCTCCTGCTCAACTTAAGTCAGTGCCCAGCCACAGCTGTCCTCTACCTCAGGCCCAGTGACTCTCGCAGCTGAGTACTTGTACCTCTACATTTATGCACGTAACCAAAACTCCCCATACACACCAAAGGCTACTAAAAAATCCCAATGGATCCTAAGTGTACAAAATAAGCACTAATCCTAGCTTCAGTGCCTCAAATACTCCTAGGCTTTGATATTAGTCTCAAATCCACTCATCCCTCAGAGGTTTGGCAACTTGCCAGTTCTTCTCTCTTCTACTTTTCTCACAGCCCCTTCTCTCCCACATTTGTCTTTCTGATTTCTACAACAACCACTAGGTACAAAAGCATAAGACCCAGTACTGACCCTACTCTCCTCTTCCTCGGTTACTGGCTGCACTATAAGCAGGATCAGGCTTCCCCTTTCTAATATTGACCTAAACTACATTGGACAACCACTAACAAGCTTTGGGATGTAGCTATCCTGAATCCTTTCCCACAGCCCAAATCCTTTGTGGCCAGCTATCCATCTGGTGTCTAAACTAACTCGAAACATTTCAGGAAGAATCCAAAAATGTTCCAAAAAGACCCTTGATATTCCCAGTGATAAGTGACCCTAACACAAAACTCTTCCCAGTAAACGATGGAGCTTTTAATACTTCCGGCTGTCAAACCCAAACACCTACATTTCACTACTCCCAACTCTTTTTCTCACATGCAAAAATCTGTAAATCCAGCCTTAAAAAAATGATTTAAAATCCAACAACGACCACCTCTATGGCCAACACAGTGATCCAGGAACCAACAGTCTCGTGGACTACTGCAGCAGATTTCTCACTCCTCTTAGCCCTCTCAAACTCAGTCTGTTCTACAAGTTGTAGCCACGGGTAGGCTCCGAGGGCCTAGGTCCTCCTTCTTGGGACCCAAATCTCCCAATGTCCAACTCATTCCCAAACAGACATCTGCATCTGAGAGTCGTTACGGGTGTGACTCGTGCACTGCAGATTTTCATTCCCACGAGAAATAAAGGAGACCTAGGGCTCCCTAAAACTTTCTTTAAGCATTCATTCACCTGGTATGTAAGCCTGGGGCAAGCTTCCCGTGACTTACTGCAACTGGTTTCCAGCAACAGGAACCATTTCATAGAGCCGCAGCCTGGCTATGTGATTTTGAGCTTGGTATCTGCTCAGTCCCTGGACATGGGCTACAAGATCGCCAAGAGCGCCTGAATACAGTCCCAGTGACAAAGCGGGGTGAGGACCAACGAGTCCTGGCACAACTTCCACTGACCTGAGCGAAGCTCATCAGCGATTCTGCAGTCATGGGAACCTGCGGGAAGAGGAAGGGAGTGAGAGGCCACGGATCACTGTGGGCCTCCTTGGGCTCGGGTTCCTCCTCCCCTACCCAGCCCCGGAACCCAGCGACCCTAGAATGAATGACTGGTGCCTTGATCAGCGAACACTAGGACTCAGCCTTCCGGGCTCGGCGTCATCCTCTCCCGGGCCGATCTACTATGGCGCAGCTTCCTGAAAACTTCACCCTGGCTCGCAAGACCCCAAGCTTTGCTACAGTCCGAACCCAATACCGGAACGCAAACCGCACCAGAGCCTGCACTGCTTTGGGCTCTGGACGGGCTCACCCGAGCCAAGTCGCAGGCAGCGGCGGCTGCCATCGGACTCTGGGCCGGCGATGTCCCGGACGCGGCGTCACCGCCCTTCAACCAGAGAACACCACGCCTGCGACCACCCTCCTCTCTCCCTGAGATCCCACAGTGAAAGGCTGCTCCACCGAGCCACAAAAATGACTCCCGGAGCCAACGGCGGAAGTCTCGTCCCGACCAATGGAGCGAACCCGGACTCAACGGTGGTCGCTCATTGGCTCAGCGTCTTGGCCCGTGGTGCGCGGCATTCTGGGTAGTGTAGTTCTCACAGCCCCGAGTCTGGATCCTTCCCGGTGGCCGCCAAGGGATCGCATAGGACAAGACAAATGGCTTGTCCTGTGACCTCCTCCGAAGGTGAAGGTGCCTTGCTTCTCTTAAAGAAACTGCTGCTACCTTCTCCGCAGTCATTTTTGTGTGGGACACCCAGAATTTCCCAGCAGATAATTTAGGCCACTGAGAACACAGTAGGGACAGTGGCCCGCCAGGCTGAGAGTTGAGGGTGAAGGCACGGCAGAGGGGCTGACTCGTTAGATGTAGTCTTAGAAATGCCTTTCCGGGGTGTCCTGGCCTTCCTTGCTCTTTCAGGTGCGTCTTCATTGCAACTAGCGTGCATCCACATTGAACACTGAAAGCTCTTCTTTAGGTCTCAGGAAAGGTTGTTGGGACTTAAAGAAGGGTCTCGAGAGAAGAAAAGATAGTTTTTGCATTTACTGTTATCCTGTGCTTGTTTTAGATCCCATTAGAGCAGTGCTCTACGACTTTCCAGGACTGGACAGACCTGTGTTTTCGAAGAAGTTTGGGTGTTGAGAATTTTCACCCTTTGTCCTTGTCTCCTTCGAGGCCTTAAAGGGAAGGTCTTGAGAGAGGTCAAGACGTCACTAGTGGACTGCGGGACCCTTTGTTCAATTCTTATGGACAGTTCACAGATTGGAGAATGCAACTTCACCTTTACTACCAGCTTCTAGAGTTGGCAGCCCTCCTTGCTTCCTGGAGCAAATTACAGGTGACTACTACCCAGCCACCGAGATGGTGGCTCCTGCCAGCATTCGCGCAATCGCTTACTACCTGCTGCAAGCTGCTTCCATCTTCCCAGCCCCAGCCCTTGGACACTCTGGCACTAACGGCCTTAGGTATTACCAGCACTTAGTGTAGCAGCTCAGCATGCTCAAATCATGGCACAAATGATGAATGGACAAAAATACACCATTCAAAAAACATCTCACTTGGATTCCTGGTGCAGCACTGGAAGTAAGCAGGAAGAATGACAGGTAAGAGTGTGGGGAGGTTGCTTATGGAAGAATAAAAGCCCAGGCCCTAGGCACAGTATCAGACTCTCTGGTCATGGGCAGGAGATGGCTTCTTGAGGAGTGACTGAGTAGAGCTGCAAAGGGCCAGAGTCACTGCATATGAGACAGGGAGTGAAGCTTGCTGTAAATTCCTGAAGCAGCTGTGGCTGGCTGTGAGGCTTCTGGGCAGCCACATAAGAATAAAAAAACTGGCTCAAAGGGAGCATTGAGTCCTCTCCTGTCTCAGTTCTTGCACGGAAGCCTTGGGACTTTCTGGAGCCTATACAGCCCCTGTAGGAACTGCAGAACGGGAGAGCAGGGATGGGGGTGGTTCCCTGATGGCCTCTGTGGAGGAGTCGAGTCTGCCCTGTAACTTTGCTGGTGGCTTTGCACCATGGAATCTGGTGTCTCTGAAAGCCTGCTTCCATCCCTTCAGCTGGTTCCTCACTCTTTTTTCCATCTCAGAAAAACTCATATCACACATTACCCTAAAAAAACTAAGGGTGAGGGCCAGGGAGTTAGCTCAGTGGTTCCGGCGCCTGTCTCGCAAGCACAAGGACCCGGGTTCGATTCCCCGGTAACCACATAACAATACTGGGTGTGGAGACCCACACCCAGAAGCAACCAGTACCACATACCACAGTGCCGGGCGTGGTGGCTCCCGCCTGTAATCCCAGCACTCGGGAGGCAGAGGCAGGAGGATTGTGATGTGAGTTGGAGGCTGAGCTCAGGGCCAGCCTGAACCACAAAGTGAGACCCTGTCTCAAAAAACCTTAAAAAAAAAAAAAACTAAGGGTGAGAGCTCATTTTGGGCTTGTCCCTGTGGGGCACCAGGAGGACATATACTTGATCGACGCTAAGGAAGTGCCCACTGAGGACCAGCAACGGTGGAGCACATAAGGACAAGCACCTCACTGAAGCAGAGCATCCGAAAAGCAGCCCAAGGCAATAGTGAATTCCTGCTGAACTACTGACCTACAGTTATCAAAAACGAAAGTTGAAAACTACTTGGAGAGAAGTTGGAGAGTGAGGATCCCTCAAGGGATAGGCGGGTGAGTTTGCAGTCTAAGTGGAAGCCACTAGAGATAACTACTGCTCTGAGCTCCTCCCGACTCTCATCAGCTCGCAGTGCTTCCCTTCACATGGAGCCTTGCTGGGTCTCCACTGAGGCAACTCATGCTCTTCAGGAAGGAATCATCTCCTTCACACTAGGAATTCTAACACTGTCCACCCACTGAGGCCACTTCTGAGCCCAGCAGCACTTCTCTTCGAAACCTAGGGAGTCATGTGCTGCACAAGTACATCTCAGTGTCACACCAAACACCCTGTGAGCCATGAAGCTTTGGAAGGTTTCCTTTGTGCTTCTGCTCCTTTGACAGGCTGACATTTGCATTCTAGCTGCCTCCTCAGCCATGAACCCTGAGTCCATGGAAGTGCACAGAGAACAGCATGAAATCTCAAATCTATCTAATAGTGAAAAAAAAAATCTTATTTGAAGGTTTCTCTTTCTAGGAATCACATGAATTAGAAAAATTATTTTTCCAATTGAAAATCCCAAATGACAGCCTCAGGTCATATTATATATTTACCTTATTTCAAAAGGGATTTTCCAGTTCCAGCTGGTAATTTCTTTTGCTCTGTGTATTTCTCTGTGGTCATCTGGGAACTGGCAAGAATTGACCATGTGGGCTGAAGGTCTGACTGGAATTAGCATGAG
>PVIR01017550.1:14967-34845 GCA_004026965.1 Petromus typicus | reverse complement strand
ACAAATATTATATGATTGTGAGGAACAATGTAACTTCTAGCACATTCCATGGCAGAACTCCAGGAATAGTAGTGCAGAGGTCCGGGTAAACATGGTTTCCTTATCACGGTCACACGATGTCTCTGACAAACCAGGGAGTCTTACATTACTGAGTCTGGCAAACGAGGTTCAGTACATAAGCTGTGGTTTAGGGGTTACTATGGGTTATTGGGAGGTACTGCATAAATTATTACAGGAACTGCTCAAGGTTACAGATAATTTTTACTGTCCTTCACCTTTTTCATATTGCTACTTCTGTACCTGCTGCATAATAAAAGAGTTGTTGAAAGCCGGTTCAGGGTTCAGTCCCCTGAAGCTGTTCCCCCTGCGATTTCTCTTGAAACTTATCCCTGAGTACCCAAATTACACTAAAATATGATCCCACTTCTATAAGTATACTTCAAATAGTCAAATTAATAGAGAAAGTAGGAAGGTATCTTCCAGGAGTAGGATTAGGAAATGAAGAATTATTTAATAAACATAACTTCAGTTTTGAAAGAAGAAAAGAGTTCCGGAGATTGGTTGCAGGATAATAAGAATGTTTTGGTTTTTTTTTTTTTTTTTTTTTTTTTTTTCCCGCTACCAGGAATCAAACTCAGGACCTCATGCTTGCCAGGCAAGGGCAGTACCACTGAACTACAACCCTTGTGTGAATGTATTTTTAATACCACTGAACTATACAATTGTAAAAATGCCTATGATAAATTTTAAGTTATATGTATTTACCATAATTTTAAACCAACAAGCAAATAAAACCAACCAACAACAAAACAAAAGACCCACAAATTTTGTCACTCATGCTGAGAACACAACGATTCTAGATCATGAGGAGAGAGGGCACCTGTTGGGTGAGGGAAATGTGATGTATGTCACCAATATTTGTTGATCCAGTGGTGTTCGGTGCACCAGTGGAAGGGTCCATACATCACCTAGAACATAGGTTTTGAAGTCGGTGCTAGGAAGACACAGCAGTAGCCCTTTGCCTCAAGATTGATTAGACAGAAAGAGGGGAGGGTAGCGTGGAAGAAGCACAGAGGAAGGGTGCTGCAGTTGGACAGTAACACAAGGTGAGTTGGGTCGCCATAACAAGGAAAGGAAACTAGAGCTTGACGAGCATGGAGACATCGGAGAACTCAGCAATCAACTTGTTAAGCTTGGAGATTGCAGAGCCCTTGATAGGGAGTTAATTTGGGCCCTGGGCATGTGATTGGAGCTGAGGACCCAGATTGCATCTAGTTCAGAATCCTTCAGGGGTCTGAGTCCTCTGAGAAATGTTGCCTTCTGATGTACCCAGTGCACAAACACCAGAGGCCTTGAGAGTTTTCTGGAAAGAGAATTGTTTAACTTAGTTTTTCCTAAACTCACTTGACTGCCCTACCCTTTTTCATGAAACGTTTGTTTACTGAGAAGTATACTTTGGGGAATTGTTCTCTGGCTCTGCAGATATTTCTTTGTTAACAAAGTAGAGCAAAGAAGAAACTGGTTAGATGTTTGATAGCTCTGTAGATGGTCAGTATATCCCTGCTGTCACCAAAACAGATGGTGGAAGCTTCCAGAAACACAGGCCTGACCTGGGAACTGAGGACACTCACCCCTCTGCGTGGGCAGTATGGGCGAAGGCTGCGGGGGGTTTTGATCAAAGACAGCTTGCTCTCTTGGCTTTCCACCTACATCACATGCGCCAGTAAAGCCTCAGCCTAGTTCCTCCTAGAGCTCTTTTTTATTCTCCACATTGGCTTCTTGTCACTGCTTTTCCATTTGCATAACTAATGCACATAACACAGAGTTCCTGCAGTTTTGCAGACAGCTGGCCAGCACATCTTGGATGCTGATGTCAGGAAACATCTGGAAAAGGGCTAAAGTTACTGCAAGCTCAACGGAGAACAATGGGAGCACATTAATATGGAAAATTCAGCACAGGGGTGTATAAAATCATTGCTACGCCAGCTTATAAAAGCCTTCTGCAAAACTATTGTATTTTGGGCAGTAATACCTCTGAGTAGATGAACAGAAATTCAGCTAAAACTGAAACCTGGTTACTTTCTTTTGGACCCCATAGCTGAGAATTGAGTTTTTCTTTTTATGTTTATTTGGTGATAAAGATTGAGCCTATGACCAGTGTATGCTAGGCAAGAGTTCTTCTACTGAGGTTTATCCCCTACCATTTAATTTTATTTATTTTATTTTATGGCAGAGTCTCACCATGTTCCTCAGGCTGGCCTCAAATTTGTCCTTAATCCTCCTGCCTCAGCCTCCCCAGTAGCTGAGATTATAGGTGTGCACCACCATGTTCAACAGGTCCTTGTCTTGTCTTAATAATTTCCTAGAATTCTTCCAGCAGCAGCAGCAGCAGAAGAAGAAGAAGAAGAAGAAGAAAAGACAAATGATCTTCCTTGTTCTCTTTCTCTATATATTAAGGTATAAAGTAGAGTTGTCATATACCTGTTCTTGTTGTCTCTAAGAAGTTAGTGAAAGTAGATATAAAATATTGTGACTGATCAAATATTATGACTGCAATATTTAAATGCAAACTTTGGGGTGGGAATTCTAGCGAATGAATCCAAGACCCTTGCACTAAACTATATTCCAACCCTTATTTAATTTTGCTGTTGTTGTTGTGTGACAGCGTTGCAAAGTCACTAAGTTACTCAATCTAGACTGTATCTTCCAGTGCTCCTACCTCTACTTCTCAAAGTTTAGAGATTATAGGCATGCACCATATGCCCAGCAAGTCTGGAATTTTTAAAAAATATTGTTTACACTTACTCAAGCCTAAGGGTACATGCCAGTAATCCCAGCCCTCTGAGAAACTGAGACAGAGGAATCACAAGTTTGAGCTCAGTGTGGGCAATTTAGTGACTTCAGTAGATCCTGCCCCATAATAAAAAGAGCCGGGGAGTTAGCTCAGTGGTTCTGGCGCCTGTCTTGCAAGCGCAAGGACCCGGGTTCAATCCCCGGTAACCACATACAAAACTGGGCGTGGAGACTCATGCCCAGCACCAATCAGTGCCACATACCACAGTGCCGGGTGTGGTGGCTCATGCCTGTAATCCCAGCACTCAGGAGGCAGAGACAGGAGGATTGCTGTGATGTGAGTTGGAGGCTGAGCTCAGGGCCAGCCTTAACCACAAAGTGAGACCCTGTCTCAAAAAAACCTTAAAAAAAAAAAATTTAAATGGGCTAGAGATGTAGCTCAGTGTGAAGGTCCCAGATTCATTCTCCATACCTAAAACAAACAGGGGCCAAGGATTTAGCTCAGCGGTTCTGGTGCCTGCCTTTGCAAGTGCAAGGTCCTGAGTTTTATCCCTGATACAAGGGGGGGGAAAAAAAACAGTAAAACAGACAGACAAATAAATCGTGATTAAAAGAATGGTTCTAGCTCCTGCTCTTAATTTTGTGTAACCTTGTAAATTGCTTAATTATTATAAAGTAAAATGTGAAATTGCAGTATTTATTTCTACCTATTTGGACTGTGAAAGTAACAAGTTAATTTGTTTAGGAAGGGTATTTGTGGGATGCCGGATACATGTTGGGTTTCATCATCCTGGTTTTGTTGATATCCTTGGATTAAGAAGAAATCTTTGCTATAATCTTTCTGAATCTGACTCTAAAGCACTGAGTATTTCTTTCAGGCCCTGTTCTACAGAGGTGTATTTTAGAGTTAGAGTTTTCCTCCAAGTGTTGCCTTAGAGCTTTGCTTAATGTTTCCCTTTACTTGGTAGAAACTGAAAGATCAACCCTACTGTCTTTCAACATTTGGATTCCTTGCCTTGACCCCTGCTTTGACCATGTTCCAGGTATGATGCCTGCTTTTTCCCTCTGAAAGCTTGTTGAATTTTCTTCTGTCTCCAGAGTTATGAAATTGCACATTGATGTCCGTTGGTCTTGGTCTGTTTTCTTCCACTGAGTATTTGGGGGCGCCTACCAGTCTGGTAGCTCAGATCCACTGGCTTGGGAAGTCTTGTTGAATTATTGATGAATTATTGTGAGCTCATCCCCATCATTTTATTTCTATTCTCTCTTTCTGGAATTCTTGTTAGCATATCTGACCTTCTGGACAGAGTCTCTGTCTTGTCTTTCTTGTCATCCTTTTCACTGTCATTAGGCTTTCATAGCCTGGAGAGTTCCCCAAGTTTGTATCTAAACCTTCTGTTAAGGTTTTTAATTCTATTTTTATATCTTAAATTTCTAACAGTTCTTTTTTGTTCTCTAGTGTTTATTTTTAATGTTTCTCTTTCCCACAAGTCTCTTTCCTTTCTAACTGTTTTTTTGTTTGTTTGTTTGTCTTTGTGTTTTTTCTCTTGCCTCGCTGGAAGAGGTTTTCCCAGATGTCTGATGGTCCTGGTCCTTTACTGGCATGTTACAGGTAAAGGATGGCTCTGGGCCATGGATGACTCACCTCTGGCTTTCAGGCATCAGCGTGATCTGCCAGGATTCTTTCTGTGGACAGTGGGGCACTGGCTTTAGGTGATTTTCCTTCATCTTCTTCTTCTACTTGTTGTTGTTGTTGTTGTTGTTCTTCTTCTTCTTCTTCTTCTTCTTCTTCTTCTCCTCCTCCTTCCTCTTCCTCTCCTCCTCTTCTTCCTGTTCTTGTTTTTCTTTTCTTGTTCTTGTTCTTCTCCTTCTCCTTCCTCATCCTCCTCTTCCTCTCCTTCTTCTTTTTCTTCTTCTTCTTCTTGTTTTTCCAATTTTCTAGGAGGAAATGTCTGTCCTCCTTCCTAGAAGAATAGCCCTGGCTGCCAGCATTCTGGAGGTTGGACATAAACAGAGGCGCACACTACTTCATCCCATACCTGTATTATTTGACATGGCTGCGTTCAGTGCAGTACTGCCAGCTTGTTCACATCTACTAACCTCTAGTTCTGGGTTAGAGGAGTGTGTTGCCCTTGTAGGGAAGAAACCTAAGCTTTCTATTAGAAAAGGCAGTGACTAAAGTACGTTTAGGAGGGAGCTCTTCACATAGGCATTCATGGACATTGGTGGTTCTTGGTTTCTACCACTGCTGATTTACAAGTTAGCTTTCTCTGTTAAGTGAAATACCAGTTCCTAAAATTTTATTTGTCATTTTCTCCTTTTTAATATTTAAAAATCATATTTTAAGTTTATATTTTTGTTTTGTTTTCAGCCTGGGTCTCACCATGTAGTTCAGGGTGGTCTTGAACTCTCTATGAAGCACAGGTTGGCCTGGACCTTGGGTGATTCTCTTGCCTCAACTTCCTGAATGCTAGGATTATAAGCATGTATCATATTTTACAGCTCCAGCCACATTTTAATTTTAATGAAGATTTGGAGGTAAACACATTTGTTCCATCAGCCATTTTTAATTAGTATTTTTCTAAATGATATTCTCAATTTCTTTTGAAACATTACTTTTTCTGTGCTAGAAAGCAAGCCAAAGTACTCTGATGGGCACAACTCACATATCTTCGTAGGGCTTTGTAAATGGATTCATTAATTTCTAAGTGGTTTTTAATACTTTGGCCTTCATAACTGCTGCGTGGTATTTCTATTTGTTGGCAACACCCTTTTGGGTTGTTCAGCACCTTTCATGTGGTTATGGATGTAAACAACATGTGTGCCCCACATGCGCTCCGAAGTCTGGACTCCCGCTTTCCGACTCCGCGGCTCCCAGCACACGGCCTGCACCCCCACATCCCAGCTCGCAGCCTGGCGGCCCTTGGGAGAGCACCCGGGGTGACTGAAACAGCGAGAATGGGGAAGCACTACGTGCGGCGTGTATTTGGTGAGTTCTGTATATTCTCAGGATTCTGAGGAGTCAGGTTTTGGAGTGAGATTTGGACTTAGGGTGGGGTCAGTGAAGGTGGGATAACAAGACTGTAAGGATTAGGTCCATGTGAATGTTAATACCTAACTCTCTTTCTGTTCATGTGTTTGTTTTCTGAGACAGTCTCACTGTGGAGTCCAGGCTGAACTGACAGTGATCCTACTGCCTCAGCCTCCTGTATGTTAGGGTTGCAGAATACCTTACACATTTTTACTCTAATTTTATGTGCCGAAGCAAGAATTCCCACAGCTGATAGTAACCTGTGCAGCTGTTTTCAATGAATGGCAATTCTGGCCATTAGTTGAATGGGCCTGAGCTAGGAGGATGTGTGGCCAGTGTCACAACCCAACCCAACAAGAGCCCTTGAAGTCCCAGAAAGGCCATAACCAACCTGGTAAGTCATAAGAGAACCAAAATCCCTGCACTGGTTTTTGACCTCTGAAATCAAAGAAAGAACAGTTCTTGTTATTTCATAAATAGCAAAATCCATTAGCAAATCAAAATATGACTATTACTAATATTTTGGGTTCAGTCCAGATCAAAGCCTGTATGAGTGAGTGGTGCCTACTTCTAATTCTAGCACTTGAGAGGCTGAGGCAAGATGATTTTTCGTTCAAGTCTACCCCGGACAGTTCAGCAAGATGTCTCAAGGGCCTGGGACTCAGCTCAGTGGTGCCACACCCACTTCACAAGTGCAAGGTCCCCAGTTCACTCCCCAGTACCCCCCCCCAAAAAAAATTGAAAAGGCTTGGAATAAGGCCCTAAATTCAATCATAAGTATGCACATAGACACATGTTCCCCCCACACACACACCCAAATTTTTTAAAGCTGCTTTTCCATTTGACCTGACCATTGCTCTGCTAGGTATATACTATACCCAAAAGAATTAAAAGATTCATATCACAGAGACATATGTGCACCTATGTTTATAGCAGCTCCGTTTGTGATTGCTAAATCTTGGAAACAACCCAAATGTCCATCAGCTGGAGACTGAATAAAGAAGATGTGGTTCTTTTATAGAATGAAGTGTTATTCTGCCATTAAAAATGGTAAGATTGAGTCATTCATATTCAAATGGATGTACCTTGAGGATATCCTCATAAGTGAAATAAATAGGTCACAGATGTGTAAATATCCTATCTTTTCTCTGGTATGAGAAAATGAAGATGTAAATGAGTTCTAGTATGTATAGTTGTTATTGTGAAATAGAAAATATTTAAAAGGAAAGAGAGTGTAGGGGTAAGTAACAAGGGGAAAAGAATGTGATAGCAATAAAATAAAAGAAGCAAATCTTATGTATATAGGGGGTGGAGGAAGGGGAACAAATGGGAATCAAGTCACATCATATTCTGGTATAAACTCTCAATGTTGAATGCGATAATGATGCATATTCATAATGTACCAATGAAGAGTTGAATTAAAAAAAGAAAAACCAAAGCATGACTGCAATCCCTGAACTTGAGAGGGTAAGGCAGGGTCACAGTGGGTTTGAGGACACTCTGGCCTACATAGTGAGTTCCAAGCCAGCCTGAATCAAAGGTCAGAGTTGCATAGGAGGCAGGAGCCTGGGAAAGTAGAGAGTGTTCTGAGGTAGGAAGGGTTGAGGGGTTGTTGGAGGCTGCAACAGAGGGAGGTGCAGCAGGGCAGTGACCTGGCAGGGGCATGAGGCCTGAGGACACCCTGCTGTGAGCCTTGCAGCTTCCCCTGGGGGCGTGGGGGCCTTGTTCTCACTGTGGAGGGGAGAAGGCCCTGGAAAGGGCATTGACCTAGAGTCTTGGAGGGCAAAGAAGCCAACTCTTGTGTTGAGGAGCATGGCCCTGAACATGCAGGTGGTAGAAAAGTGGGTCACCAGGTAGAACCCTCCTAGAGGGCAGCAGACTGAGCTGCTGAGTCTCAGCAGACTGAGAAGAGAAGGGGCACATTTTCTGCTATACTTGTTTTTGTTTTGTGTACTCTTCAAATGAAAAGTCTTCCAACATTGGTAGAGTTTTGAAATGGCATTCACTGACGTTTCTCTACTATCCTTCCCTGGTCCTGATCATAGTTCCCTTCTCTGTGGGTGACCAGGGTCACCATTTGGACCTTTTCAAACATAGTCTACGCATAAATGGTAAACATCTTCATTATTTCTCTCTCCACATATTCAAAACACAAATAGTAATATGCCACATACGTGTCAGTTATTTAAACAATTTCCTAGTAGGGTACATTTAATGTTTCTAATGTTTGCTATTTGAACAAAACAGTAATAGATAACTTGAAATTTGCTTTTTTTTTTTTTTTCTTTTAAGAAATAATAGGTGAGAAAGAGAAAGTACGGAAAAGGTCTTCAAAAGTTTTCAATGATACCTTTTCCCATAGTGCCACCCAAAGAGCACTGGCAGAAGTCTTTCCTAATCCATGCTTCACGTCATTTCTACACAGCAATGCATGCAGTCAGCCTCCTACCTGTGGACTTCGTTTAGAACACCAACTGTGTCTTTGGGCAAATTACTTAAACTGTCTAATTCTCTATTTTCTTCTTTGTGAATCTAAACTGAGAGTAAATATCTCCAGTGCAAAATCGGGTTGGGTCATGGTTTGCAAAACCCTTTGCATTAAACCTGACATCCTAGAGTTTTTCTTGTGGTTCATAAATGGTTTGAATGTATTCCCCAAGGGTGCAAGTGCTCAGGTTTAATTGTCTCTGGGAGGTGAGAAGAAGGTGGAAGTAGAATCCTCCCATGACCTGAGGTGGGGAACCTTGACAAATGATGAAGATTAGACAAGATCAACAGAATGGAGCCCCAGCAATTGAAAATGATGGTGGTTTGTTAGGAAGACAGAGAAATGAAGAGAGATCAGAGGAGCTTCTCATGTCCTAGGCTTCTGCGTCTGACATGCGATCCCTGCCCTGTCTTGGGCACTGCCCACAAGAAGGTCATCCAACCTCCACTCTCCAAAACTGTGAGATAAGTTTCATTGTAAGATTATTCAGCTGCAGGTGACTCATTACAGTAATGAAAAACAGACTTATACAACTTGTCATTGTTTTCATCAGGCAGATCATCTACATAGATGCATTTTTCTTTTTCTTCTTTCTTCAAAAACCACAACGAATCTACTTCATTCAAGATTATTCTCTGATTCAATAGGTAAGACTGAATTTCCTTTTGTCTTTTTCTGAACTTTCCTATTTCAGTAGTGGTGAGAGATGTGTAAGTTTCCTCTTTTAAAATCAGAGATTTAAAAAAATAAAAGGAAGAAAAAAAAGCAGGACATGGTGCTGCACGCCTATAGTCCCAGCACTCGTATGGCTGACACAAGATTGCCATGAGTTTGAAGGCAGCCTGAACTACACAGCAAAACTCTTATCTCAAACAACAGCAATAACAAAAACCAGAGATTCTAAAATCCTTAAAGTTCTGGAAATATTCTTATTAAATTTTTCTGATTAAAGATCAATGCTGAAGTTTTTGTTGTTCTGCTTTGTTTCTTTACTTTTGTTTTTTGTGGTATCAGGATTCCTATTCCGGAAATAACTAAATCATCATCTTCTTTGTTGTTATTTTTTGAGGCTGTGGATTGAACCCAGAGCTTTCACACTGGATATTGTCCCCAGTATCTTATTTGTTTCTTTAAATATTGGTATATGGTCTCATTAAGTCACTGAATTCCCCAGACTGGGCTACAACCAGTGATGCTCTTGCTTCAGTTTCCCAGAATGATGCAATTGTAGGCATATGCTACCACGCTGGCTACCAGATTATTATTTAAGACTAGGTTGGCCAAGCTGGGGATGTAGTTCAGTGGCACAGCACCTATTAGGCAAGTGTGAGGTCCTCAGTTCAATTCCTGGTACCAAAAATAAAAAAAGAATAGCTTGGCCAGGCATAGTCATTCAGCCCTGTAATCCTAAAGCTCAGGAGGCTGAGGTGGGGTGGGGGTGGGGGTTGCTGTGAGTTTGAGGTCAGCCTGGGCTACACAGTGAGTAGACAAGAAAACCCTGAACTACATAACAAGACCCCATCTTGAAAAACAAAAAATAGGTTGGCAGGGTTACGTTTTTCTTTAAACAGATAATTTTTAATATTTTCCCACTGGTTTTATTGTGTGTGTATGTGTCTGTCTGTGTGTTGGTAGGGACTGAACCCAGGGCCTTTGCACTGCTATGCACCCAGCCCCTTTTTAATTTTGAGACAGGATCTTGTCAGATTGCTAAATTGTTCAAGACGGGCTAAATCTTGTTCATCTTCCTGCCTCAGCCTTCTAAAAGGCCTGGATTATACACATGCACCACCATGGCCAGCTTTATTCTGGTTTTGGAATACTCCAGTGGTATTAGTTTCTGCCAATAACATCTACATTGACAATTTTTTTTTTTTTTTTTTAGGTTTTTTGAGACAGGGTCTCGCTTTGTGGTTCAGGCTGGCCCTGAGCTCAGCCTCAAACTCACATCACAATCTTCCTGCCTCTGCCTCCCAAGTGCTGGGATTACAGGCGTGAGCCACCACGCCCGGCACTGTGGTATGTGGTACTGGTTGCTGCTAGGTGTGAGTCTCCACACCCAGTATAGGTATGTGGTTACCGGGGAATCGAACCCGGGCCCTTGCGCTTGCAAGATGGGCGCCGGAACCACTGAGCTAACTCCCCGGGCCCCTACATTGACAATTTGAGCCCCAATATTATCCCTCAGTTCCACATCCTTGTCTAATCAAGTGATGGCCATTTCTACCAGAAACACTGCTACTCTTTACATTGAGTATTTCTAATGGGGCAGGAGGATCAAAACTTCAGGCCCCACTTGGGCAAAGGCAACTTAGTAAGACCCTGTCTCCAAAGAGTGAAGGCCCTGGGTTTGGTCCCTTTACCATCCCCTAGAATTATGTATATGTGTATGTATTTGTAACTCTGGCAGCTCCACTTGCTCTCCTTTTGTCTGGCCTTCCAAATCTCTTTAGTGTTATTACTCTGCTTGTAAAACAAGCTCAAGAAATTTGATGACAAATGGCTGAAAGGCCCGATCCCCCTGGCTGTTTCTGTCTTTCTGTTTAGATCGCCTGTCCTTGCAGTTAGTGTATGCCGCCCAAGACCTCAGTGGGACCCCAAACACCACCCGAGTGGATGAAGCAGGAGGCATCTCCTCATATACATGGAGAACAAGTGCAGAAACCTTTCCCAGAATTCACTGGGCAAACATCTCATTTCTCATCGCCCCAATGCATAGTCTAGGACAAGGAATATGGAACTGTGTGACTGGCTTTGACAAATCAGAATATGCCTCAGAACCAGGAACATGGTCATCTTCTTTGAAGTACAGTCACCCAAATAAAATTGGAGTTCTACTAATGAAACAAATAGAGGGAAAAGAAGAAGAAAGCTATGTCATTTTAGTTTTCTCCTACACCTGAGCCAAACCCTTGTAAGCCACTTTCAGAAAGTATAATAGTTTCTCAACTAGTTTCCCAACATTCTTTCCCTTGCCATCCACACCCATTTCCCACAGTTGCCACATACCCTTTTTCTAAAAACTGGTTCTCTTTAACTTTTATTACGTCTACCTAACCTTAAGAAAAACACTCAGATTTACCAAAGAGCTTTAAAACCATAGGATATAAGGTAGAAACCCCGGTAACTTGGAATATCAAAAAGAAGACCAGAGGACCGGGGATTTAGCTCAGTGGTTCCAGCATCTGCCTGGCAAGTGCAAGGTCTGGAGTTCAGTCCCTGGTCACCACATACCACAATGCCGGGCATGGTGGCTTGAACCTATAATCCCAGCTTTCAGGAGACAGAGGCAGGAGGATTGCTGTGAGTTCAAGGCTGGCCCGGGATTCATAGTGAGCTCAAGTCCAGCATGAACTACAAAGCAAGACCTGTTTCAAAAAAAAAAAGAAGAAGAAGACCAGAAAAAATCAGGGAGCTTAGGGTCAAACCTTCCTTTGTACATTGTAGGCAATATCACCACCGAGCTGTAGTCACAGCCTAGCAGCCAGACCTGCTTCAGTTCTTTTAGAAAACATATATACATGACCCCTCCAAATACCATTCTGCCTAAGCAAAGGCATCATACGTCCCTGAAAGAACGATTTTCAAAATGCATTAAGGGGGGCCAGGGATTTAGCTCACTGGTTCTGGCGCCTGTCTTGCAAGCGCAAGGATCCGGGTTCGATCCCCAGTTAACCACATACCATACTGGGTATGGAGACTCACGCCCAGCAGCAATCAGCGCCACATACCACAGTGCCGGGCATGGTGGCTCACGCCTGTAATCCCAGCACTCGGGGGACTGAGGCAGGAGGATTGCTGTGATGTGAGTTTGAGGCTGAGCTCAGGGCCAGCCTGAACTACAAAGCGAGACCCTGTCTCAAAAAATCTAAAAAAAATGCATTAAGGGCTGGGCATTGTGGCACATGTCTGTAATGCCAGCACTTGGGAGGCTGAGACAGGAGGATAACATGACTTCAGGATTAATCTGAGGTACATAGTGAGTTCAAGTTCCACCTGAACCACATGGCAAGACTATATCAGGGCCCCGTCAGACACCAATCGTCTGGGCAAGGGTACATTGAAGGATAAAAGAGACAGCGACAGTAATTTAGAATGCAAGGAGGTCCAGAGGGAGAGACACCTCTAGTGGACACTCTCAACAATCTCTGGGTAGAAGCTCTATGCTTAGCAAGCCAGAAGCTCGAGGGGAGGGGCTGTGCGGCATCCGGGCACAGCGGCCGCCAGTAGATGTCAGTAAGTGCGTAACTGAGGAAGAAGAGGGCCCGAGATTAGTGGGGAACGGTGCTGCGACTACCCAGGGTCACTGTCCTGTGCATTGTCCTCAGCAGAAGGTATTGTCCCTGGGAGTGCTGTGCTTATGAGTTTTCTCACACATCACACATGGCCAAAAAGCTTGTGGGTTTTTTTAAATTGATTTTTCCGTTCCTGAGCTAAGTTCTATTCACCTTGGAGTCTGTGGGATGTAGTCATGTAGCCTGGTCCCAAACAACTCTGCCTCAAAAAAATGTAGTAAGCAACTTTCCTGGGGGATCAGAACAAAAATTATGTTTGTTTGGTTGATGGTTTTCTGAGACAGGATCTCCCTATGTAGCCCAGGCTGGGGGGCTACTTAAACTCCGTGGTGATTCTCTTGATTCAGCCTCTGGAGTTCTAGGAGTACAAGCATGAGCTACCATGCTCAGCTTAAGCATAGATTAAAAAAAATAATAATAATAATAATAATATTCTTGATTTTGGGCTTATTCTTAATGAAAATTTGTCTTTTTTTTTTTGTTTTGTTCTGTTTGGGATAGCTCCATGTAGCTCAGGCTGTCGAACTCACTCGGCCACCCTGGCTGGCCTTGAAGTTGATTCATCCTGCCTCCACCTCCTGGGCGCCGGGAGTATGGGCTTGTGCTGCCATCTTTACTACTGAAAACTTGTCTTAAGTTTAATACAAATTCTTTACTTTCATCTGTTTCAAAAGAACCTTTCCTCTCCTCTCCCACCTGAACCTCCTTGGGTCTTGAGGGTCTTGAAAACCTCTTGCACAACTCAGTCTTGCCTGGGGAATAGCTCCGTCCACAATCGAGCCAGGTCACCAGGCAAGTCTTTCCGTGGAGGGGAAGGTGTGGTTTAGATCTGGGGTAGCTGAGCCCCTACTGGGGGCTCTTGATCTAAGTATGGAAGGGGACAGGGCTCACCACCTGCCGTCCTCTTGTTATTCTTTTTTTTCTTTTTTTTTAATGCTGAGGATCAAACTTAAGATCTTGTGCTTGTGAGGCAGGTGCTGGAACCACTGAGCTACATCCCCAGCTCCCTCTTGTTTTTCTTAAAAGATTCTTAATCCATGAGAGAGACTTGTGATGACAAAGGGAATAACACTTGCCACACAGAGTGGTGCCTGTCACTTATTTTCTGTTATTTTCAAAATAAAATTCTCAAAGCCAAAGAGTTGCCAGCAGCTGAACAGGGTCATCCCTGAGAAGCAGGTGTAGCGCCAGAGCCAAGTGATGCAGGTACAGGGACGCATCACATGCCAGGGCAGCACAGGGAAGGGGAAGATTTGCTGGGATTATTACTACATGCTCTCTTTGGTTTTTTGTTGTTTCTGGTATCTGGGATTGAACTCAGGACTTCACGCTTGCCAGGCAGGCTTGGTGCCACTGAGGTACATTGGCGGCCCTGCAACATCTCTGCTGACTAGTTTTTACTTCTATTTATTTACACTCAAATGATCTTTCTTTCTTCTTTCTCTTTTTTCTTTCTTTCTCCCTCTCTCTCTCTCTCTCTTTCTTTCTTTCTTTCTTGTGAAAGAGATTGAACCCAGAGCCTCACACTGAGCCCTTTATTTATTTATATATTCATTCTTCTATTTTTGTTGTTAAATGTTGAGACAGAGCCACGCTCAGGCTGTGCTCAAACTTGCAGTTCTCTTTCCTCGGCCTGCTGGGATCACAGGTGTTTGCCACCATACCCTGCCTACTTCTCCCAATTCATTTTTTGGTTGTTTGTTTGTAAGACAGGGTCTCACAGTGTAGTTCAGCTGTTCTCGAACTCGTGGTGATCCTCCTGCCTCTGCGTCCCAAGTGGTGGTATGCCAGGTGCGCCACCACTCTCAGCTGGTTAGCAGCTTTCTTCCACTGTACTATTTTCTTCCTTAGAGCTGGTTGGCCATGAACTGAAACCCGGCTCCAATTCTAGTATTTTAGAATGAAAATGGTATTTCTTTTTTTTTTTTTTTTTAAGGTTTTTTGAGACAGGGTCTCGCTTTGTGGTTCAGGCTGGCCCTGAGCTCAGCCTCCAACTCACATCACAGCAATCCTCCTGCCTCTGCCTCCCGAGTGCTGGGATTACAGGCGTGAGCCACCACACCCGGCACTGTGGTATGTGGTACTTACTGGTTGCTGCTGGGGTGAGCCTCCACACCCAATATTTTTATGTGGTTACCAGGGATCGAACCCTGGTCCTTGCACTTGCAAGACAGGCACCAGAACCACTGAGCTATATCCCCGGCCCCTGAAAATGGTATTTCTAACTAAAAGAAAACAGAAGGTTATATAGTCATTCGTTTAGTAAAACAATAGAAAATTTTAATAAATTTTCTAAGATTATAGCAGTAAATGACTTTTTTTTTTAAGAATAGGAAAATTGGGAGCCAGGGATTTAGCTCAGTGGTTCCGGCACCTGTCTTGCAAGCGCCAAGGGCCAAAGTTCAATTCTCAGGTAACCACATACAATACTGGATGTATAAACTCACGCCCAGCAGCAATCAGTACCACATACCACAGTGCCGGGCGTGGTGGCTCATGCCTGTAATCCCAGCACTCGGGAGGCAGAGGCAGGAGGATTGCTGTGATGTGAGTTGGAGGCTGAGCTAAGGGCCAGCCTGAACTACAAAGCGAGACCCTGTCTCAAAAAAAAAAAAAAAAAAAAAAAATGTCCCTCCAGCCTCAGCTGTAATGAGTTCTAGTTTTTTTTGTGTGGGGAGCACTAATTCCCTCCAGGGCCTCACCCCATCTGACTATAATATTTCTATCTAACTCCGCTGTGTATTACAGTCCCTCTCTGCAGGGTAACTGCAGTTATAGGAGAAAGGGTATAGTTTTCACCTAGCTGCTCCGAGCACAGAAGGGTTGGTATAGGGACAGCCACAGTGGGGGGCCTTCTCCAGAGAGCTAAGCCATGCTGCAGCTTCGCAATTAGGAGCTCCCTTCCCAGGTTGGTCTGCTGGATCCCAGTAAAAGGAGCCTGGCACATTCATCATTGGTTCCATCTACTCGATCGCTTGGAGTTTGGTAGCCTCTCCTTTCAAAGATTTTGGTGGAAACTTCAAGATATCAGAGGGGGAAAATGTAACTCCCAACCTGCTATAAGTCAGATATGCCAAGTTCGTGTTCCCTAAAATCAAAGAATGAATTCTAAGGAATGGCGGAGGTTAAGAGTAGGAAAACTTACTGGGCAGTAGGAATGGGCAATTGGAATAAACAGTTCTCAAGAGACAGGAGGATTCCCAAATGGGCTGCTCAGGTGGTAAATGACTTTTGTAACTGTGTACCAGGGTCACTCTGCAAGTCAGGCTGTCCTTCCTTCCTTCCTCCTTTCCTCCCTCCCTCTTTCTTCTCTCCATTTTTTTCTTTTTTCCTGTGGTACTGGGAATTGAACCTAGGGTCTCACACTAAGCTACATCCCCAGGCCTTTACTTTTCTTTTTTATTTTGAAACAGGATCCCATTAACTGACCTCAAACTGGTGATCTTTTTTATCTCAGTCTTCTAAATACCTGTTTTCAGGTTATTTCTAATAATCTACTTTCCATTAAACTGAAGGAATTACATGAGTTGTCGGCTAATGGATTGCTAAGGCAAATTATTCACAGATAATAAAGTTGTTAATAAAATGAATAATTTTATGATAAATAGTTATGTAAGATCAGTTAAATTCAAATAATTTAGTTATAGTTGCCTTTATAAAGTTTCTTATGGCTGAGCATGGTGGTGCACACTTGTAATCCCAGCACTCAGAAGGCTGAGACAGGATGATCGCTTTGAGTTCAAGGCCAGTCTCTCCTACATGGTGAGTTTGAGGCCAGCCTGAATGATACAGCGAGACCTTGTCTCAAAAAAAAAGTTTCTTCTATTACCATCTATCACTGATGTGAAGCCTTCTTGGTGGTAATATATATATATATATATATATATATATATATATATATATATATTTTATATATATATATATATATATATATATATATATATATATTTTTTTTTTTTTAGGTTTTTTGAGACAGGGTCTCGCTTTGTGGTTCAGGCTGGCCCTGAGCTCAGCCTCAAACTCACCTCACAGCAATCCTCCTGCCTCTGCCTCCCGAGTGCTGGGATTATAGGCGTGAGCCACCACGCCCGGCACTGTGGTATGTGGTACTGGTTGCTGCTGGGCGTGAGTCTCCACGCCCAGTATGGTATGTGGATACCAGGGATCGAACCCGGGTCCTTGCGCTTGTAAGACAGGCGCCGGAACCACTGAGCTAACTCCCCGGCCCTTGGTGGTAATATTTATACAAATAAATAAGAATAAAATTGATGCTGTAAATTGAGATATATGAGTTAAAGATAGAAGTCTTATCTGTTTTATTAAAAACTATATCTAATACATTTTAAAATAACTTTTCATATGTGTGTATTATTTTGATAAATTTTACATTAAAAATAAATATAATAATTTTTTAGGGGCCGGGGATTTAGTTCAGTGGTTCTGGCGCCCGTCTTGCAAGCGCAAGGGCCCTGGGTTAGATCCCCTGGTAACCATACAATACGGGGTGTGGAGACTCACGCCGAGCAGCAATCAGTACCACATACCACAGTGCCAGGCGTGGGAGCTCACACCTATAATTTCAGCTCTCAGGAGACAGAGGCAGGAGGATTGCTGTGATGTGAGTTTGAGGCTGAGTTCAGGGCCAGCCTGAACTTCAAAGGGAGGCTCTGTCTCAAAAAAAAACAAACAAGGGGCCGGAGCGTTAGCTCAGTGGTTCCGGCGCCTGTCTTGCAAGCGCAAGGACCCGGGTTCGATTCCCCGGTAACCACATAATAATACTGGGTGTGGAGACCCACACCCAGCAGCAACCAGTACCACATACCACAGTGCCGGGCGCGGTGGCTCACGCCTGTAATCCCAGCACTCGGGAGGCAGAGGCAGGAGGATTGCTGTGATGTGAGTTGGAGGCTGAGCTCAGGGCCAGCCTGAACCACAAAGCGAGACCCTGTCTCAAAAAAAAAAAAATTTAAAAAAAAACAAACAAATAAATAAATAAATAAATAATAATTTTGGGGGTTTTGTGGGGTTTTTTTTTTAGCTCTTTGAGACAGAGTTTCACTTTGTAATTCAGGTTGGCCCTGGACTCACTTTGTAGCCCAGGCTAACCTTGAACTCACGGTGATCCTCCTGTCTCAGTGTCCCAAGGGCTGAGGTGGCAGGTGTGCACCACCACACCTAGTTTTCAACTGAAATTTTTAAATGCAGAATTTCAACAGTTTATTTCAAAATACCTATGTTATTATTTAAACCTGTTAATTTGTACCTGTGCCATTATTTAAACATATGGTGAAATATTTTAAATGCTGACTAAAATTTTCATGAAGGGATTCCTGGTTTTAAAAATTATTCTAAAGAGTAAAATAGGGAATAAAATTATCTCAGGAGATCTTCTAACCTTGAGGAAACTTCAAAAGAATGTTTGAAGATTGAAAGCCAAATCTTTCCTGAGAAAGCTTCACAGCCTCCCTGTGCGGGAGGAGAAAGCAGCGTTCTGCGGCCCCTTCCACCTGTGGGAGCCTGTCTGGGCCACTTTAGATGGGGTCCAGGGGTAAGAACCGGGGAGGGGGGGCTGGTCAGGTATGGATCAGTTTTTTGGACTTTCAGTTGATTCTTGAGTGAATCACAAGATGAGAACTATTTGCTTTCTTCCTCTTAAAAGCTTTCCTTTCATGGTTATCCTAATGATTCACGAGTTAAACATTTGCAAAATACTTGGTAATATTTGGCTGAAAGTACAAAGTCGTCTTTATTATTGTTGGTCGGATAAAAAGTACTAGACAAGTGCAAAGTATTATTTCCTTCCCAGAACAGCGGCATCACCGTGCTTAGCCTGGGCTCCTCATGTACATAGTGAGCCGTGACTTGAGCTAACGAGGCCTTGGCTTCCACAGGCCAGCTGGTCCTTGTCAGGACTCTTGCAAAGCCCAGCGGTTTGTCAGTCCAGACAGAGTGCTGAGTTCTTCCCGTCCCTCATCCTGTCCATCTTCCTGTGATTTGCCCTTGTCTCCTCCCCTGATACTGACAAGTCACTCTACCTCTTTGAGCCTCGTTTTCCTCTTCAATAAAGCCAGGGTTGGAATTAGTAATTTTTATAATGACTACAAATTTGAAATTTCCTCTTAGCATGTCAGAATGCAGAAACTCCCCTGAAATTTCATTGTATTGATGTGCAGCACCTATGAAGATGTGCTACAAACCAAGAGAAGTACAAATGAAGTAAGCTCAACACATGAAATACAGTATTTCCCTATTTTCCAAGATCTCTCTTCTGCCTTCTCTCTCTCTCTCTCTCTCTCTCTCTCTCTCTCTCTCTCTGACAGGGTCAGTCTTACCTTGTGTTCAGGTTGACCTTAGACTCACTGGTAGCCCAAACTAACATTGACTCGCAGAAGTCCTCCTGCTTCAGCCTCACAAATGCTGAGATTACAGGATTACACCATGCCCAGTTTAAAGTTCTTTACCTGAACCCAGTTTTTATCATAAATGTATTGAGGCTGCTGATAGTTGTGGCAGCACTGGCATGAGGGTGATGATGGCATGGTAGTAGTGGTGGCGCTGGAGGAGGTGTTGGTGGCAGAGGTGAAGCTGGTAGATGTGCTGGTGGCAGAAGCAGAGGTGGTGAAGGAAATGATGGGTGGTCTCAGCCTGTCAGCACAATAAAGTCACAGTGATTCTCAGTGAAAATACACGTGTGTTTGTGTGTTTATACAGCTATAGCATGTACTTATCATAGACTATGATTCCCATAGTATTTAATGCCTGGCCTTGCACAAAGGCGTGGGCACCACTGACCGATGAAAGAGTATCTGGTGGCTCATTACAGATGTACCTCACATCCAAGGTAAAGTCTACTACCCGGGAGGCCAGGTCAGGTTCCATTTCTCTTGATATGCCAGGCAGTCTGAAAGCTGGGAAAATATCATGGCCAGAGTCATTTTATTTTTTGTATGTTTATTTGTGTGTGTGGTAACAGGGATTGAACTCGGGACCTTGTGCTTGCCAGGCAGGCATGCGGTGCCACTGAGCTACATCTCTGGACCTCGAAGTCATTTTATTTTATTTTTTTTTTTTATTTTTTTTAGGTTTTTGGAGACAGGGTCTCGCTTTGTGATTCAGGCTGGCCCTGAGCTCAGCCTCCAACTCACATCACAATCCTCCTGCCTCTGCCTCCCGAGTGCTGGGATTACAGGCGTGAGCCACCACGCCCGGCACTGTGGTATGTGGTACTGGTTGCTGCTGGGTGTGGGTCTCCACACCCAGTATTGTTATGT
>PVIR01017550.1:0-14867 GCA_004026965.1 Petromus typicus | reverse complement strand
CGAAGTCATTTTAATTGATGCTGCTCATGCTTAACTCTGCAGGGGAGGATGAAATGTGCATGGGTTTCAGAAGGCTCTTTGTTCAAATGCAGTGGACAAGAGGCCACTGAGGTACGTCTACTCAAAAAGATCAAACTTGTATCAAAAGTCTGATTAACACTTTACTTGAAAATTAAAACTAGGGGCCAGGGATTTAGCTCAGTAGTTCTGACGCCTGTCTTGCAAGCGCAAGGACCCGGGCTCGATCCCCAGTTAACCACATACTATACTGGACATGGAGACTCACGCCTGTAATGCCAGCACTTGGGAGGCAGAGGCAGGAGGACTGCTGTGATGTGAGTTTGAGGCTAAGCTCAGGGCCAGCCTGAACTACAAAGCTAGACCCTGTCTCAAAAAAAAAAAAAAAAAAAGAAAAAGAAAAAAGAAAAGAAAATTAAAACTAACAAATATGAAAATATTTTCACCTTATTTTGTTTATAACAAAATTTAAATAACTATAGAAACTATGAGCTAGTCTTTAAAATATACAATGATTAAAACAACTATCTTTCCCCTCCTACTTGGAGAACACATAATTTTTTTCAACAAAAATTAGTAACACAAGACATCATTCTTCACATTCAAAAATACTTAAAGAGCTTCGACAACTTTCTCTACTGTCTCTTTGGGGTTTTTTCAAGCCTTACCATGTGATTATCCCCATTGATTGCTTTCTTCTTACTTTGTTAACTGATTTACTAGACAAAGGTCCAAAGACTCTGTAGAAATACTTGACTTAAAATCATTTAATTTGCAAGCCTTATCTGTTAGCCAGCTGGAATGGTGTATGTTTATAATCAGGCAAGAGGTTCATGTGAGTTTGAGGCCAGCCTGGGGTACTTAGTGAGTTCAAGGCCAATCTGAACTACATAGGAAGACCTATCTCTAAAAACAAATTTACATTTCAGTTTCCATTATGTGGAAATGAAGACACCCTCAGTGTTAAAGCTGGGAGAGATACCTGAGTGCACTTTTTTATTACAGGATGTCTTTGGCTTTCTTTTATCACAGTGCATCAATGGAACCCCTGATAATTAATATTAGGATAACAAAGATACTTTGTATTCACTTAGCCAGCACCTTAGCCAGTATTGTAAATACTTCCTGTGGCAGGTTATTTTGCAAAGATGTTTGTAACAAGGTTTTCCATCTCACCTCCTCTTGTTTCCTCTGTTCTTGGCTGTGCTGGCTCAAAAGGTGAAACCTATGTCCTCTTGCCTTTGAACTTGGGCAGACCTGTGTGATCTTTTTTCCAACACAATATGATGGAAGTGATCTGTGATTTCAGTGGCTACATAGTAAAGAGCAATCAGTCCAGCTGCTTCCTGGTTCTCTCTCTTAGTACCCCTTATGACTTGGGTCCAGATGTCCCCCTAAAGCCTCATGCAGACATAGGTGGGGATTGTTCAGAGTGGCTAATCTAGAGTGTGTCTTCAGTTCATGGTGCACGCTAGGATTAATGGTGGGTGATTACTAAATCAGTCCATTCATTAGTTTGGCACTGCCCTAATCTCAGTGGCCTGGATAGAATATAAAAGAGCAGAAAGAAGCTGCCTTTCTGCCTTCTCCTGCACGTGCACTTTCACCTCTGTGATGCCCCTCCACCCTCCACCCTGCCTTAGAGCCAGCTATGGACTGAAACTTCTACAAACTGTGAGTTTGTAGAACATTTCCTCACGTTCCTTGAATGTGAACATAAACATTTCCTCTTTTAACTTTGGGTTTCAGGTATTTTGTCCAACAATAAAAAGAGTAATTAAGACAGAATGCTGGGACGGGGATTTAGCTCAGTGGTTCTGGTGCTTGCCTTGCAAGTGCAAGGTCCCAGGTTTGATCCCCGGTAACCACACACCGCAGTGCCAGGCGTGGTGACTCATATTTGTAATACCAGCACTTGGAAGGCAGAGGCAGGAAGATTGCTGTGAGTTCGAGGCTAGTCTGGGCTCTGTAGTGAATTCAGGCCCAGCCTGAACTATAAAGAGAGACCCTGTCTCAAAAAAATCTGAAGGCGCAGTGTAATCCCCAACCCCAAAAAGAGGAAACAGGCACTTTCTGGATTTTCTAGGCTCAAAAGGAATCAGACATATTTCTATTCATTTGTTTTGTTCTAACTTTAGACACTAGATCAGTTTCAATTTAAAGAAATTAATTGAAATCAGCTCATATGATAGGGTTTTAGTGTCCTGTGATGACATAGTATAGAATGGTCACATTTAGTAATTCAAACAGAAACTTTGCAGACTTGATTCTTGTTCTGTCCTTATGTTCCACACAACTCTTATTGGATTTTTCCTATATGTAGGCCTTATGTTTTTCTTTCTTTCTTTCTGAGACACGATCTTGCTTTGTAGTTCAGGCTGGCCCCAAACTTACTATGTAGCCCAGGCTAACCTCCAACTCACGTCCCAGCAGTCCTCCTGCCTCTGCCTCCCAAGTGCTGGGATGAAGGTGTGAGCCACCTCACCCGACACTGTGGTATGTGGTACCAGGGATCGAACTTCGGACCCTGTGTTTGCCAGGCAGAAGCTGGAACCACTGAGCTACATCTCCTGTCCCCACTCTGGGCCTTTTCTATATGAGGAAATTATTTTACCAAAATAAAAACAGGCTTGTACATTTCTTGTTTATGGCTACAATGGAAAAAAATGATTTCAGATAAAAAGACTCATGCTTGGCATGGTGGTACACACCAGTAATCCCAGCACTTGAGAGGCTGAGGCAGAAGGATTGTCATGAGTTTGAGAATAGCTTGGGTTGCATAGTGAGTTTGAGGCCAGCCTGAATTACGTAGCAAGATCTTGTCTCAAAAGAATAATAATAATAATTTTAATAAAATAAAATGACTTAGACAGGACTCCAGCTAGCTACTCTGGAGTCCCATTCCTAAGACAGAGGGTGAAGGCAGGGGTCTTCTGATTTGTACATCTGGAATATGTTTCCCATAGGAATACAAATAAGTATTATGTTTACAGGAGGTAGAGCATGGGGTGGGACAGACATTAAAATGTTACTGGTCCACCAGAGTGCCCAACTACTTTTGTCAAAATTGGAAAGGCATTAGGACTAAAGATGGAAAGCATGCAAGGGAGTTGTAGTATCCTGGCTCTGTTTAATTCACTAATCTAGATAGTAGAATGTGCTGTAGACAACTGTGAGCTCAGCTAGGTAGGAGTAGTTCTGATGGTAGCTGCTGTGCCAGCCACTCTGTGTTTGCTAGAGAATCCTAGCAAGGCCTCAGGTATGAGGCCAAGAATCTGACAAATGTGTTATTTCCCATTACAACTAGAAAGAAGGGGGCCAGGCACAATTTACATTCAGGTAGAATGAGTAGTATTTATTTATGATTTTTCCCTGGTCTGTGTTAACACTTCTACCCTTTCACATGTAGTTCAAATATAGAACTAGACCACTGGAATACCCAGAGAATATCAAACTGATCTGTTACATCAGTGACATTGTGCTAATCAGGCAAGAAAAACAAGATGTAGTAGTATTCCAGGGGCCATGATGAGAGACGTTTACAAATGTCAGAAAGGAGAAAACAAACCAAACCCTTTGAAGATTCTGAGATCTGCTGGTGAATTTCAGTATCAATTCTAAGCCTTCAGTGATTGGGAACCTGGGGCAGCCTTGCCAGAGTCAAATAAGAGTTTTTGCATTATGCATCTTTTACTGTGCAAAGGCAAGTGTATGCACTCTTTGAGGAACCTCTCTAAGTAATAGAAACAAGCTATTCTGGTACCCAGGAATGTAGCCTAAGTACCAGAAGCATGGAAGGCTGATAACCCCAAGGGAAGCCCAGATCAAAAAAGAGCTCTTCAGTCAGGACAAGCTAGATTGCAACTTGACCATACTACTGACAGAGTGCAGGCATTGGGGGTGAGAAAAGACCAAGGGCAGGACGTACAGCAGCCTCATTGGAGACAGGACAGGCCCTATGGTTCTTGAGCCTGGTCCTACCATCAGCAGCAGAACTGCACCTCTTCTGAGAAGCAGCTCTTGGTGTCCCAGCAGGTCTAGCCATGGTGGACTGCCTGCAGCAGCACTGAATAAGCATGCATTTGGAATTGCTTATTATAAATTTGGTTCTATTGGATCCATCCAGCCAGGCTGAGAGCAGCGCCATCGTAAAATGGAAATAGTATAACTGAGATGAGCCAGAGCCAGCCGACCACGCAAGAAGAGACTAGATGAGCAGGTGGGACCCTATGCCATCCACCTTAGCTGCACCGGCTCCCTTCCCTCTGAGCGGATGAGGTGGAAAGAGCAGAGGTTGGGCTTATGGAGTGACTGGCTCAGCGTGTGAGCACAAGTCAGAGGTGGACAGAGGCTCAGCAGTTTCCTCGTGAGTTCAACCACATCCATGGCAAGGGTTCATTCGTATGGCATGGAAGGAGAGGCGACTACTCACGACAAGAAGACAGCCAGGTGCATGGTGTGTGCTGTACTCTCAGCTACCTGGGAGTCTGAGACAAGAGCAGCATTGGAGCCCAGGAGTTTAAGAACAGCCTGGCCAATGCAGTGAGCTGCTGTCTTAGCAAAACGGGCGTGAGAAAATGTGCTTTCAGGTTTGAAAGATGAACAGGTCTGAAGCAGGGGCCTGTGGATGGACACATGGGAGTAGACAGAAAGACATGGAGAAGTCTGTGTTATGTATTAACACCCACCCCAAGCAGGGATTATCTCAACAGTGCTGTGCCAGACTTGAATGCTTAATATCTTAAGTTCGTTCCTCTGTACTACAAAAAAGTCAAAGCAACAACAAAACCCACCCACACCAAAGTATGCAGCACTGAAGACCTGAAGACACAGTGAGAAGCAACATCAACAAAATGGAACTGACTTGTGTGAATGAAGGTTTGCTATAAACCACCCCAGAAATGACAGAGCAGGGATGCAAAGGGTGATGAGGCACAGCTGACGGAGCTCCTGCTGCTTTGGGTCTCTGATGTGCCAGCAACAGACACCGCGCCTCTCAGACATCTTGTTCCAGAAGAGTCTACCTGGTGCTTGGCTGACAGTGACAGCTCCTCCTGCCAAGTTTCAGTCTGCTGGGAACCGACACCTACTCTGGGTGAGTTCATCTTTCTTGCCAGGGAGCCTCTGTCAGCACTGTTATGTGGACACTTACACCTGCCTGATCTGTGGGTCTGAGATGCTGCACAAAGCAGTGTCTAATCAGTGTGTGGAGCACCCCGCATCAAAGAGGTACTGGAAGACCCTGGCTCGAGGACCTACTGGCTACTACAGGACTGAGAGTCAGCTCAGCAGCTTAAGGCAGGGCTGAAGCACCACTTTACTGTGGTCAGTATTTTCCAGGGATTAGGTGCCATCCTGGAGGGGTCACAGCCAATCAGAGACCATCCTATGGTACGGTGTCACGACAGGAAGCATGATGGGAGATTCAAACCAGTGTGGCCCTGTGTAGCATTTCCTCGGTGACCCACTGGGGCACCTTCAGCTTCCTATCCTCACAGTTTGGGGCTCTACAGAGCTAGAGTCCGGAGTCCCAAAGGCGAATTCTCACCAGGAGACCCACTAGGGTTAGTGTCGATATACAATCTAGCAATGTCCCTCTGGCACTTCAGAAAACTGTGTCCAGGCAGCAGCAGGAGAGAAGAGTCGTTGTCATTCTTGCTGGGATCAGTGATCCTGAGGAGGACCTGAGGCTGTTACTGGCCAGGAAATGTGAACAACCAGGAAATCCACGTGGGTGACCCCAGGACCCCTTTCGCAGTCCCGACTGTGACCCCATTCTGAGAAGGGCTTGCTTCTGAGGCTGGCCATCCACACGATCTGACAGCATCAGGCATGGAGCTGGGCAGAAGTGAAGAAGGGAGAGGATAGAGTTGTGGCTTTAAGACCTGCTGCCCCGCTCTTCTTCCTTCTGCTCTTTATCCTGTGTGGGCTCTTCCTGCACTGAGCCCGGGCCCACCTGACTCCGTGTTATCGGCTGCTTCCTTGGGGATCTGAAGGACCCACGCACCATGCTTGTCAGTTCTTTCTCAAGGAATCACCTGCTTTTCTCTACTTTTCCCTTCACCGATAGTTTACCCACTGAAGCTTGAACAGATACTTGGTGTTATGAATAGAGAAGTCAGTGCTGACCATGTGACGCGAGCTGGACTCTCCCAGGGTGGCTTGGCTTTCTCCAGAACTCAGACCGAGAAGCCGAGGTCTCAGAAAAGCACATTCACTGCAAAGTTTTCCCTCCTTACGTTTATAGGTCCTTTGCTTCCCCTTCTTCTTAGATTCTGATGTCAGGGACTTTGTGTGACCTCTTTAGACCACAGAACTGTGAGTTCAACTGAAAGGACATTTCTAGAAGAAGGGAGATTTCTGATTTAAGTGAGGTCCTTTAAAGTGCAGGTGGATTTGATAACAATCTGGCTACCCACCACCGTCTAAACTAAAATGGGCAGGCAGGACTGGGGCTGGAATGAACTGGGTTGGGATTTTCCTTGGTGGGGTTGTGTGGTTACTGAGGAGGTTTCCTTGTAGAGTTTCATTACCTGTCCCGCAAAAGCACAAGCCTTGGCAGTGACGAAACAGAGGACCATCTAAATGTAAAAAGCTGGACACCATACAAGTCATTGGTGAGTTTCGGCGCAAAGGCCCAGATCTCTTCCATGTCAACGGCTTGCTTTGGAGGCGGTACAGCCACTCATCTGGCAAGAAAGTCAAAGGGAGGATTCATTGTTAAGGATTCAAATGACCATTGGTTTTTGCCTGCTTTCCATCCGAACGTGGAGAGATTTTTCGCTGCTATTCTGTGGGGTGTTCAAACACTATCACAAAAGTTTTTAAACACAGGTGACATTTATTTGTGGGTAGGAAGTGTGAGAAAATGTTCATGAAATAATCAGTATAACTAGCAGTTGTCTCAGAGTCATCAAAGAATTTACTGAGGTTCGGGGATTTAGCTCAGTGGTTTTGGCATCTGCCTGGCAAGAGCAAGGTCCTGAGTTCAATCACTGGCACCACATCCCACAGTGCCAGGCATGATGGCTCATGCTTGTAATCCCAGCACTTGGGAGGCAGAGGCAGGAGGATTGCTGTGAGTTTGAGGCTAGCCTGGGCTGTGTAGTGAGTTGAGGACCAGCCTGAACTACAAAGCAAAACCCTGTCTCAAAACATAATAAAATTAAAAACCCAAATAACAACAAATAATTTATTAAGCCAGATACAATGACACACAGCTGTAATCCCAGCACTTGGGAAGCAAGAGCAGGAGAGTTACTGTGGATTGGAGACCATCTGACCTAAATAGTGAATTCAAGGCCAGCCTGAACTACATAGCAAGACCTTTTCTCGAAAAAATAATTATTGAAAGGGTACCCTTCTATCATGCTACTTATTTTATTCTAACCATCAGCTCCAATTCTCATGTGTGATCTTTGGTTACAGTGTAGAGCTGTGAAATGTCAGCTTCTGAGCATCTGTGTGTATCCATCGCCAGGCTACTAGAAGGAAGATTCTCATCCAGCATCTATGTAAACTGTCACTCAGGGCTGGGTGTTGCTCAGTAATGCCTTGCACACTCAGGACCTGAGTTCCATCCCCAGCACTACAAAACAAACGAACAAACACTCTTAAAACATTAGAGAAAAATCTTTTTTTTTTTTTTTTGAGACAGGGTCTCACTTTGTAGTTCAGGCTGGCCTTGAGCTCAGCCTCGAACTCACAGCAATCCTCCAGCCTCTGCCTCCCTAGTGCTGGGATTACATGAGTGAGCCACCACGCCCGGCTATAGAAAAATCTTTGTTTTTCCTTGTTAAAAGAAATGAGTTGTCATGCTTTTTGAAAAAGGAAGTCTTTTGTACTGACAAGGAGAATTAGATGATAACAAATCTAAAGGGCCTTTTCCTTGAAAGCCATTAAACAGCTTTATTTGATTGGTTTGGTTTGGGTTTTGAAACAGGGTCTTTAGGTAGCCCAGCCTGGCCTTGAACTCACGATCTTCTTGCCTTGGCCTCCCAAGTGCTGGGACTGCTGTGCTCCTTTGAGCTGTCCATACACCAGAGTGCTGGGATTAGACATTGCTGGCTTCAGTTCTATTTTCATATGTCTAATGCCAGCTAGCCAGACTCTAACTCATTATCCCTGTGTTGAACTCCAGACTGTGCAATATATATCAAGACAGAGCTTGCTGACACTTTCACAGATTATAACATAGGATTTTTTTAGCTTATCATGGTGATTCATGTCTTTTAATCCTGGCTACCCAGGGGAGAGGCTGACGCTGGAGGGTCACAAGTTTGAGGACAGCCTAAACAGAGAAAGATCCTGTCTCAAACTACAACAAAACCCAGCATTTTAAAATAAGGTAGGAAGTAAATCTCAGGACTTTTCTTTGCTGTTTTATCAAGATATTTTAATTCTTTTCAAATATCTTCAGATTATTTTCCTTTCTGTGAAGCCAGGTGGGAGGAAATGTACAGGATGTCCTACAAAATTTTTTTTACTTGAAATTTTTGCCAAAAAATGAAACATGAAGATTTGGTAGAACTACAACATGAAGCTTCTATGTTTGAGCCCATTTTAGTCTTAAAATTGACTGTTAAAAGTTTCATGTAATGCTGTCTAAAAAGAAATAAGAAAATATGTAATTTTTTCCCAATGAAATATATTCCAAATGACCAGATAAATTTAGAGATACAACTGAAGAAAAAAATAAAAAGGTACTTCTGGGCATGGTGGTGCATGCCTGTAATTCCATCACTTTGAAGACTGAACCAGGAGGGCTGTGAGTTAGAGGACAGCTTGGATTACACAGTAAGTTCAAAGCTACCCTGGACTATGTGGCAAGATCCTGTCCCCACAGGGGAGCGGTGAAGGCAACCATTCCCATAGTAGAGATAATTCATACTGATGTAGGGGAATTGATGTAGCTCCGAAACCTGATGTTTGTGTTCTCTAAAATCAAAGAATGAATTCTAGGAACAACAGATGTTAAGAGTAGGAAAAACTTATTGAGAGAAAGATAGCTTCTGCCTAAGACAGAGAGAAGGGGGCCCGAGAAATGAGTTGTCTGCTCAGCCTGCTTCTCAATAGGGTTTTATGGGACAAAGCAATGAGGTCAGATGGGTTTAAGGTGGGAAGGAACTGCAAGTACAATCACTTAAGTAATACTGACCCAATGAGAAATCACAAATTGTTATAACTATGATCAGCCAATAAGATTACGACAAATACGGTCACTAGTAGCACTGATTAGGTGAAGATCCAGTGGGAAAGCAAGTCATGTAGTATGTGTCAAGGATCTTTTCTGGAAGCGGTGAGTAAGGTCTCTGTCCCCCACCCAGGTGATAGATACCTACTTAGAATATCAATCATCCTTTCGGGAGCGAGGGGTGTGGTAGTCTCTTTTCTTTTATAATGCTGGTCCTTAGTGAATGTGTCTAGATTGTCCTTATTTATTTTTTTTTTTTTTGAGACAGGGTTTCGCTTTGTAATTCAGGCTGGGCGGAACTCACTACGTAGCCTGGGTTAGCCTTGAACATTGGCAATCCTACCTCTGCCACCTAAGGGTTGGTAGTGCAGCGAGCCACCATGCCCAGAGAGATGGTCGGTCCTCCTTGTTGACTCCTCGCAGATCAGCCTTGTCTGTCTACATGACATCTAATTAACTTACTGAGCTACAATATTATCACAAAAGGACTTTATTTTTCTTGTTGGTACTTGGTTTTGATCTCTGTGTCTTCACACAGAACCACATACCCAGCCTTCTCCCCACCATAGTCTGGGCTCGAACATGCAGTCTTCTTGCTGCAGCCTCAGAGAACTGGTGTTACAGACATTTGCCACTTGGCAAAAGGATTCTTTAATACATAGAAATACTCCAATAATTGGGATTTGATTGCATTTTAAGTACCTCTGACACATTTGAATCTTCATTTATTTAACGAGAGGGAGGGAACAACTAAACCTCAATTTAAGTTTTAGGAGCTTCTGTGTATTGAACGGTCATTAGATGACCTAGCATATAAAATTACACTACAGTCAGTGAAGGAAAAATGCCGTAAGGAGTAGTGTGTGTGTGTGTGTGTGTGTGTGTGTGTGTGTGTGTGTGTGTCCATGTTAAGGAGTTTTGTGAATCTGTGAACTCGCAGAGAACGAAGCAACTAGGTCTCCAACTTGGTTCAGAGGAATACTGAGCAGTCAGAAAACTTGAGAAGCCTCGGAACACTGCAGTCCTGCCTCTGTCTTGCAAGTTAATCGCCTTTGACAAAACATAAACGTTTCTGAAATTTAGTTTCCTTATTGGTTTTTATAAAAAAGTATTTTTTTGTTTTATTTTGACACAGGCCCTTGCCATGCAGTTCACGCAGCCTTGAAGTAAGTCACTCTGTAGCTCAGGGTAGACTCAAATTTGTGATTTTTCTACTTTGGCCTCTCTAGAAAAAAAAAAAAAAAATCAGGGGAGGGGAGTCTTCTAGTGAGGCTTGTCTACCCATTCATGTATGACTGTACATTTAAAATTGTTTTGTAGTTCATGAAATATTATCTATGTTGTGTTTTATTTATTATTACTGAGGTAATTGAAGTACTAGGAACTTTTAATCACTATGACTAGGTGGAGATGTCTTTAGTCATCTGCTCAGATTAGAAGGTATTAAGGGAAACACTACATGAGAATCATCCACTTTTATATCTAGGATTATTTGTGAATATCGGTTTTTGAAGGGAAAATTTGTCATTTTGGAGCCCGTGGGGGCTGAACTGTGCCCACGGGGAACAGCTCTGTCGTGCAGCCAGACGTGAGCACTGGGACCTCTCCCATGTGGTGAGGCTTCAAACCCCTGGCTCTGAACCGCAGCTAACCCTTCCGGCCCAGGCTGAAGGTGAGCCCGGCCAGTGCTGAGACACAGACATAATGGCAGACCTTGTTGTCTACTCGGCTCCAGTCACCAGCAAAGGTGAGGCAAGAGAAGGACAGGACCTTGAGTAGCTGGTGGAACCAGACCTGGCACTTAGTAGAGGGAGGGGCTGAAGCACACCCTCAACCATGGAGTGTCTTATCAGGAAGCAAAGACTTCCAAGCTCAGCTTTATTTTTTGTTTTCAAGACCAAATTTCAGATGGCTGTGGTGGCCTATGCCATATAATCCCAGCACTCAGGAGGCTGAGGCAGGAAGATCACCATGATTTCAGGGCCAACCTAGGCTACGTAGTGAGTTTAAGATCAGCTAGAAATACATAATGAGAGTGTATCTTAAAAAAGAAAGAAAGAAAGAACCAAGTGTCATAAAATTTTTACTTAAAAAATATTACAAATATAATTTCTCCAAACAAAGAGACTGTCCCTTGGGAAGCTTAGAGCTTTTGGCCTTGAAGATCACACTAGGACATCTGAATGAAGAGTTTTTTTTAAAATAGCCACCTACCTGCAAAAATTATGAGGGAAGTAGATTTTTTTTAAGCGCCTTAAAATGAAAAAACAAGTAATATACTTGTTGAGTCTAATTTCAAATAAATTTTAAGAGTTTCTTTAAAATGGTGCCTAAGATATTCATAGCATCACAAGTGGTACGAACTGCTCATATTTGGTTGGAAACACACAATACACACATATGAACAGTGTTCTCCGAAGTAGTTTGAAATTCTATCACTGCATCAGAACCTAGGCACCACTCAGAACAATCAGACAAGCCAAGCTCTAAAGTTTTCTAATGTATACTTTGATATTTTCTAAACAATGCCAATAAGAAACCATGCTGCCAAACTAATTTAAGGTGCCTTACTTCAAACTACTTGCACCATATTTTGTTATCTTTTCTAAAAGTGCACAAATTTTGGGAAGTGGACTGCTACTTTCTGTTGCATTCCAGCAGCTCTGCTTGTTGAAATCCTCTTTGCAGTCTCCTCTGGTGCTTCCAGCTGCATTGCTTTTTCTTGTGGTACCGGGGGTCAAATTTAGGCCCCTGTGCTTCCAAGACAGGTGCGGTACCATGAGCTAAAACCCTGGCCAAAAGCCCTTTTCTATTACAACCCCCTGGAATCCTCAAGTCTTCCTACGAGCACACAAATTTGAAACATGTTCTTTAACCTTTTTTTTTCCCCGTGGTGGGACTTGAACTCAGGACCTTCCACTTACCAGGAGGGTGTGGAGCCCCTGAGCTCCATCCCTGGCCCACACCCACTTCATTGCTGTGGTTCCTCTTTCGCAGTCTCCCTGCTGTCACTGCAAGTAGCTTCTTCACAACTACTACTCCTCACAATTCCTGCCTTTCATCAAATTCACCGCCCTCAGCAGTATCGCCACACATGCTGTTCTCTCTGCTTGAGACTTGGGGTTTATTTACATGAGCCAGATTCTCTGTTCACAGCTGCAACACAGATTATCAGTAGGAGTTCTGATAGTAGGGCTTCCTGGGCAGAAGGCCACTGCTGAAATTTTACCTTGGTTTCTTTCTTTTCACTGGTGTGTTCTTTTTTCTTTTCTGAGACAGTCTCCCTATGTGGCCTTAAACTCACTATGCAGCCCAAGCTGTCCTCAGACTCACAGTGATCCTCCTGCCTCAGTCTTGGAGTGTTGGAATTAGGAGTTTGTCACCACACCCTGATCTTTGTTTGTTTTTGTCTTCATTTTTGAGGCAGGTTCTCTCTGTGTAGTTCAGGCTGGCCCCTAACTCTCTGTCATCCTCCTGCCTCAGCCACTTGAGCCCTGGAATTATAGGTGTGTGCCACCATAGCTAGATACTTTTCTTTGAATATTTTTGGTTTTTTTGTGTTTTTTTAAACAGGATTTTGCTATGTAGTTAGGCTGCCCTGGAACTCCAGGTGATCTTCCTGCCTCAGTCTCCCAAGTGCTGGCTACATAGACCAGCATTTTTCCTGGGATTTATTCAAACCCACTGAGGTTCAACAATAGAGAAAAGCATATTGTTAGTTCAAAATTATGTCCAAGCCCTGAAGCACTGCCATCATTTTCCCCATCACCATCATCATTTTATCCTCCTTCCTCTTCCTCTTCTTCCTCTCCCCTTCCTTCTCCTTTATTACTGTGATAAGAATCAGAACCACTCCCTGAGCAGCTGGGTTTCCCCTGTGCCTGACCCCTGAGTCCTTGGGAACACACCTCCTCAGAGAGCTGCAGGCTGTGTGTGTCTCACCGACTTGTGTGCTCTGGTCTTGGGCTCACTTTCACATCCTTCCATCCAGTAATCTTCTTTCTCTAGTTGTGTAAATTGAGCTCAGAGTTAATTATGAGCAAAAAAACCCCCCAAAAACCAAAAAACTCCTTGCATTTGACATCATTGGTAAAATCTGCTTCAAAATATATGAAGTTGGGCCAGAGATGTAGCTGAGTGGCACTGTGCCTGCACAGCAAGCTCAGGGTCCTGAATTTGATCCCCAGTATTTCGAAAGAGGAAAGAAAGAAGGAAAGAAAGAATTATATATATGAAGTTTTGGTTTAATATAAAGCTTAGGAACTATTTGTTTCCCTTTAAATTCAAAATCACTTTTAATTTCTTCTTTTATATGAATAATACCACCTCAGCATCACTTGTTTTTGTTATTTTGTTTTTGTTTTTGTTTTTTTGAGACAGAGTCTTACTTTATAGTTGAGGCTGGCCCTGAACTCATTGTAAGTTAGGCAAGCCTTGAACTCATAGTGGTCTTCCTGCCTCTGCCTCCTGAGTGCTGGGAGCACTGGGATTATAGGTGTGAGCCACCAAGCCCGGCAACATCACTTGTTTTTTGCAAATCTGACAATTCAGTTCTGGATTCAGTTTTTCACCACTTCTTAAAAACTGTATGTTGTTTCTCTCCTATGTGCTATCTATCATGTGCTTGGTTTCACCGAGCACTTTGCAAAACAGCTGTCCCCAGCAAGGCTAGACTTCAGCCGCATGTGCACGAGCATCAAAGTGCTTATCTTCCTTTTCTGGAATTCCAGGTACCCAGGAGGCTGAGCTATAAGGACTCAAAGTTCAGCTCCAGCCTAGACAACTTCTCAAGATCCTTTTTCTGCTCCTTGGCTTCAAACAGCCTGTGGCCACATCCCTGACCGCTCAGCTCTGAGCTGGCAGCAGCTGAGTTGGCTGCAGGGCTTCCCCAGGTGGCTGCGCCTCCCTCCCAAGCTCAGCTTGAAAGACCACTGACTTTGCACACAGTAGACATTAACAAAATACGTGACTGTTCAGCTACTGGGGAGACTGAGGCAGGAGATTCACTTGAGGGCAGGAGCCTGGGCAACATAGCAAAAAAACCATATGTACCTGTGGAACAGACACTGCAGAGCATTTTGAAATTTTTCTCCAAATACTGCTAATTAGATTTCCACAAACATCAGTGAAAATGATACAAATAAATACAGCTATCATCATAAAATGACACAAATAAATACAAATTGGGCTTGAGTGTGATGGTTGAGTCTGCCACGCGACCCACTCACATAGATATAAGTGTATACAAATAGTTAACACTTTACATTTTGATATTATTTTGGCGTCTTTTTATTCATTTCCACAATGTTTCTGAACGAAGTTTACACTCAGTTGAATCGAACTGCATTTTCACGGTACTGAGGATTGAACCCAGGGCTTTTGCATTGGGGGATGTAGCTCAGCAGCATGGCACCTGCCTGGCATGCAAGAGGCCTGAGTTCAATTCCCGGCACCAAAAAGGAAAGGTGAAAAAGACCAGAAAGAACCTAAGACCTTTCCATTGAGCTACTTCCCAAGCCTACCTGCCCGCTTGCTCCACTTTCTCTCGCTCTACATTTCCAGTCCTTTTTATTTTTTCTCCTGAGGTAGGGTCCTACAAGTTGATAGATGGCCGAGTTTAGGCTCCCCTGAACTTGTGATCCTGCATCACCTGGCC
>PVIR01017549.1:0-34769 GCA_004026965.1 Petromus typicus | reverse complement strand
AGTCTCATTGATTCTTGGCCTTTTGGCTAAGATCAAGTGGAAAATTAAGTTTTGTTATGTGCTGGTACAAATTCTCAATGTTGACTATGATCATTGCCCGTATATAAAATAAAATGAGTACCAATAAAATGAGTTTTTTAAAAAAGAAATATACTGTGCTAAATTCCCAAGGTTTCACAGATTCTGGGTTATTAATTTAATACAGTGATGTTTTGGGATGTGGTCTATTACATCCAAATTTACTCTAGTACAGAAATAATATATGTTAAAATTTAAAATTATTTTCTCTCAGTTTTAAGTAAATTAACAGTTGATTGATGACATCAGAAAATTTGAGATTTTTAAAATTATAATGAGTTCGTTTATATTCATCTTAATTTAGAATCTCTAAATCTAGAACTGAATACTTCTTATAATTCTATTTAGCAATAATGCAGGAATTATCATTTTAAATTAGTAAAGTGTTAAAATCACAACAGCCAGTTTTGTCCCTAGCATATATATTGTTCTCAACAACATGAAAACTAATATCCAGAAAAGAGCAACTATTTAATGCTGTAATTCAAAGGAATGAATTTATTTTTTGTTCATTCTACTTTAACAAGTCAAAGAAAACTTGTAGATTGACTTAACATAAAAGTTTCCTTGCCATCATAGCAGAATTAGATATCAAAATATTTCAGTTAGCATTATAATAAAGTTTAGAAATGTTAAAAGCAGTCAGTCAGGACCAGGGCCCTGGAGAAAGTCAGTGCAGAAGACAGGAACACACTACAACTGTGACTGGAGGTGCATTCATTGAGGGTCAGGCTTCAAAGCAAGGAAAAGTGACTACACCCACATACTTCCCTAGGGAAGAGCAGCAGCGACTTACTCTAAACGGACATTCATGACCTTGGGTGGACCTAACACTTCCCCATTTCACTCCTGGGAAGAGTCCTTGCCATTTCTGTGTTGTTTGCTATTTGACTTGCTTCCCCATTTGATCCCATTTAAACAATATTACCTAGCTGATTATATTCATAATCTTATTGGTTGCCCATTGTTTTGTCTCACCTTGAACCTACCTTCTAACCGCTGGATCATGTTACTTGTAACTTGATAGTATACTTGTGTACTTGCAACTCTAGGTATTAGTCATAGGATACGTTAGTTACAAGTTGTAGTATACTTGTAACTTTATTAGTTGACTGTAGTTTTGTCCCACCTTATACCTGCCTCACCTTGTGGTTTTGTTCCATAAAATTCCCTTGAAAAGTGGGGTCTTTGGTCCCCACTCAGGACCTATGCCATATCTTTTAGAAAGAAATTATCTTTGAGAAAGGGATTTAGTCAGTGGTTCCAGGGCCAGTCTTGCAAGCGCAAAGGCCCAGGTTTGATCCCCAGTTAACTACATACCATACTGGGCACGGAGACTCACGCCCAGCAGCAGTCAGTACCACATACCACAGTGCCGGGCGTGGTGGCTCACGCCTGTCATCCCAGCACTCAGGAGGCAGAGGCAGGAGGATTGCTGTGATGTAAGTTGGAGGCTGAGCTCAAGGCCAGCCTGAACTACAAAGCAAGACCCTGTCTCAAAAAAAAAAAAAAAGAAAGAAAGAAAGAAAGAAGTTATCTTTCTTTTAATAAATACTTCCTACTCTTAACCACCGTTGTTCCTGATCAGAGTTTTATCCCACTTCATATCCACCTCATGATTTTTCATTGGACTAATATTACCTAAGCCACTGTACTTGTAATCTTACTAGTTGGCTATAGTTTTTTCTCAATATCTTCCATTTTTAGATAATACAAATTCACAGTGTTAAATATCTAGTAGTATTATAGGTAAAAAAACTAGATAAACAAGTAGTAGGTAGATAGATTAGGGTCAGCCCTTGAAAAGCACACAGGGAATTCAGTCTAGGAGACCTTCACTAAAAGTCAACACTACCAAGGAGAAAACTGCCCCACCCACAAAAAATGATTGATATCTCTGGGGTGGAGAGTCAAGACCTTGACCCACCTAGAAAAGTCTCCTAACTGAAAATCTCTGAATGCGTGCTACATGACTTGATTTCTCATTGGATCTCCAGTAGGATATCTTACCTAAGTATTTAAAGAGGAATTACATTCCTAAGTAATAGCTGAGTAAATGTAAAAAACTGAAAATAAAGAATAGTAGTAAATTGTGTTTATTTTCTTAATGTATATATCAAGATTCTATAGGAAAACATTTAAAGTGTTTTTTTTGTTGGATATTCATGACATTTCTAACTTTAAAAAGCAAATTTAATCACAAATATACACTTTTTTTCTAAATATAAAATTCTGAATCAGAATTCTCCAAGGATTCTTGCTGGTAGTAGTTTTAGTTTCAATTAATATTTGTAAATAGGCTGAATAAAATGCAGCTAAAAATCAAGTTTTCAAAAAGAAAAAGATTACTTAGCAGAAGTATGCCAACTCATTCAGGGATAATGTCAAGAAAATTTCTTAAGTTCTTTAAATTGGTAGATAAGCATCTGTGAACTTTGATGTGAACAAGTGTTCTCTTGAAAAAGTAATTTAAATTACAATGTTATACTGTGGTGAATTGAGTTATTAGGCTCCTATGTGTTATCACAGAATGATATTTGATCCTTGTTTCCCTAAGACTGACATTAAACTTTAATGCTCTTGGAAGTCTCCAAGTGGTACGGGTGACAGCATCTTTTGTCTTAGGAAAATGACTCTTGGCAGGCCACTGAACAGCTTCAGAATGGGGTGACCATGAGAATCACTAATTCTTGAATAGGACCTTAAAACTTTGAGCCCCATCTCTAACTTCTAGCAATGGCCAGTGATTCAGTCAATCGTGAAAATGTGATAAAATTTCATCAGAAGTCTTCAGTGATGTAGTCTGGAAGGCTTCCAAGTTGAGGGACCCTTGGCGGTGTTCAGAGAGGAGTGTACTCAGAATGAGCAGGAAGCTCAAGGTCTCCCCTAGAAACGTGCTCCAGGCATCCCTTCTATTTGAATGTTCCTGAATTGCATTCTTTGAAATAAACTGTAAGTACTAAATAAAGTGCCTTCTTGAGCTCTGTGATCCATTTTAACAATGTATAGATTTTGAGGAGAAAGTCTTGAATTAATTCCATTGATCTGCCACCTAGCAGGCACGTGACCCGCCACTGGCATCTGAAGTAGAGGAGGTCTCATGGGATCCTTAACCGTGCTCTACACAAACTTCAGTAGGTTACCATTAGAATTTCAATTTTTGAATACTCAGGTGGAGTCCAGTGAATCAGAAGTGAAGTATACTGTCAAAAAAGATCAGATATTTGGTGACAGATGACAGATACTATCTAAACATAATACTAAAAGTTATCCTAATATAACATGGGGAAACTGTAAGCTTGAAAACTGAATAATCTTTTTAGATTTTTGAATCCTGGCATAGTGATTAGCTAATAGAGTACAACACATATTTATACAGATAAATTGCATTTTTTGAATTAGAGTTGGAGCTAATAAATTCAGGGCCCATAAATCCAAATTCTGGCCAATGTTATAAAGGAAATTTTTTTTAAAGTAAAGTGTTACAGAGAATATATTAGGCCTAGAATTCAAATGTACTATGTAAGGTAATAGTCTACTTCAAGAAAAATATATTAGAATCAAAAATTTCAGAAGAAAGTAATTAATATAATAATGGATTTTCAGAGATACAGACTATAAAAGGTAGTCTCTAATTCTAAATGTTTAAATTAGAAAAGATGTAAGTGACCAATTATTTTTCTACCAAAACAAAAACTCAAACACTAACATTGGTAAACATTTATTTAAACTTGAATCATTTTTATGATAAAATTATAAAGTTATCTTAAGGAAACAGCACCACATATCTGTGGGTTTCTCTCTCAAAGAAAATGGTAAAATAGTCTCAAGACTCATGTACCCTGAATCTGACATCAACTTCCGGAATATGCAGCCTATCAGAGGGAATGGGGTGATGACAGTGGTGGGATATCACTCCTGTCAACAAGTTACAACAAATAACAAGAGAAAAAAACACACAAATCCAATCATAGTCTCAGACCAGGGGACTCTAGTTCATCAAAAGAGAACTTACTCTTCATGGGCCTTTTTGATCAAGTAAAGATTCCTCAGGTTTGGACTCTTCCTGAAGAGAAACATTCTCTCCGTAGTTGAAGAACTTAGCTATCGGGAAGGGAAGTTTTCTGTCAGAGATACAAGGAGCGCTGGGCAGCCTCCCAGAGCTAACAGGAACCACGAAAATGGGGATCTTAGAGGAGAGATATCAGAGTTCTGAATGCTGGGACTTTGACTCATAAAAGAAATCAGCTGATTACTGCAAAAAGTTATGGTAATTGCACGACCCCAGAGACTTACTTTTTTTAAGCAGTTATGCACTCCTCTATGCAAGTTCCACCCAGGCCTACCCCTGACTGGTTTCTGAGATCGGCCAAGACTGGCACTTTGTGGGTGGCCTGGCAGAGGGAGGAGCTCCACATTCTCAACTCATCTTCGTAGGATGGATTGCCTGTTGCTCTCCTTGTAAGACTGTCCAGCCTCCTGTCGTGAGCCCTTTCTCAGGCTCTTTCCTGACATACTCTGGCAAGTCTATCTTTCCTAACAAGTCTGTATTCCTCTAAGTATATTTGTTTTTCATTCTGCTCAGAGAAATTGAGTTATATTTTATATCACTGCCACTCTTCTCCAAGTCTAGGACAGTTACACTTGGTTCCATCTAATAGATTACTAAAATTTACTTAATTCCTCCACCTTATAAGTAGTTCTCTCTCATTGTGTCATGGATTATAAAATTGTGAAGTCTTCGGGCCGGGGCTTTAGCTCAGTGGTTCCTGCACCTGTCTTGCAAGCACAAGGGCCCAGGTTCGATTCCCCAGTAACCACATACAATACTGGGCACCGAGACTCACGTCCAGTAGCAACCAGCACCACATACCACAGTGCCGGGCGTGGTGGCTCACGCCTGTAATCCCAGCACTCAGGAGGCAGAAGCAGGAGGATTGCTGTGATGTGAGTTTGAGGCTGAGCTCAGGGCCAGCCTGAACCACAAAGCAAGACCCTGTCTCAAAAAAAAAAAAAATTGTGAAGTCTTCAAATGAAGGACTGCTTTAGCCAAACATTATTAGTAGCCACTCCTCATATCCTTTATTCTGTAAAGCTGTTTGTTTTACCTGGTAAAACTGTTTCCCTGGACTGCTTCATTTTGCTAATATTGTTAAGTCAATTTTCCCTTGTACCTGCTTTCTGCCTCACTCCCACATGTAGCACCTGCAAATGTTGACCTTCCTGTTTCCTCCGCTCCTGCACAAATCTTCCCACCAGAATTAGCACTTGCCCAACTTTAAAGGTAACCTACTTGTAACCATGGTAACTAAGCCCTGATAAAGTCCAGTTAGCCAGCTTGCACATGCAAGTAAAATGAGTGATCTCAAATCACTTGTTACACCCCTTGCCCTCGATATCTGTAAAACTGACAAGAAAACTGAAACGGGCAGTCAGTCAATTTGAATGAGACTCGTTTCCCTCATGGCTGAACCCTCGCTAGTGAATAAAGTTCCTTTCTTTACCCAAGTTCCAAGTCTCTCGAGTACTTTCAAGTTCCCTTTGCTGCAACAATTGTAGTTATCTTTCTACTTATTTTTTGTGGAATCCTGGTCACTGCCTTAATCTAACTTGTTCATCAAACTCATGTGCACCTATTTCTGCAATACAAAAATCCTCTGTGATGTATACTGGTAAAAAGATTTAAAAGAATCAACTGTAGATATATTAATGATAAAAGTGCTTCCAATCTTCTCTTTCCTGGTGGCCAAGACAGATATATTTCTTATCCATCCAGAATTTCAAGTACAATGACCCAGCATGGAAACTCTGGAGGGATATCAAACAACAAGGCTGCTAATATAAATGTTGAAAAATAGTGATAATTGCTGTTATAAAACTGAGTGACTACCAAGGAAATTATTTTATAAATCAAGAGGTTTTCATCTCTGAGCATTCAAAAAATTAACAGGTTACTAAAGATAAATATTGACAGTAGACCAAGATGTGATTATTTAATACGTGGTTAGGAGAGTACGACATCATTACACTCAACTTCTCACCCCTCATCTACTAGTTAACATCTATAAAAATGAAAATCTGAAACTTAAATCAGAATAAACCCTCCATAGTGGCAATAAATAACAGTCTTCCAAAGGTATAAAAATTAAGATTTTCAAAGCCCATCTGTCATATTAAGTAACACTACAAATAAAGTTATATTTTTACTAATATTTTCCCAAAATTTGAAGCACAGCAAAAGTTTTAATCAATTGTACATCAATATAAGTTTTACTGACAAATCATTCTTGAAGAAGAAATTAACATACCTTGTAATATACTCTGACAGTTATAGGAATATACCCTATATAATATACCCTTGCAGTTATAGGAAATTAGAAGATTTAAATTATAAACAGTTTACAACTAGAAAATATGACATTAATAAATCAACATCTGAGCATAAGAGATATAGCCACAGCATGAAATTTTACGGGGTAGAAATACAAATTATAAAGTAAAACATCCATTCAACTTTTAAAGTTCTAGAAGTTTTTATTTAAAATAGATAATAAGCATCATATGTCTTATCCAGATTCTAATGGATATATTTAAGAGTAACATAACAGATTTATTTTTAAATGTCAAATTTAAAAATATGTTGAAAGTTACATCTTTTGCGATTAAAGTTATGAATATTTATGTTAGTTCAAATGTACATAAGAAGCTATTTAATTTGATAAAATTCTTTCAGAGTTGTTTAATGAAAAGCTGTAAAAACCACTAACCTAAGCATCACCATTCTCTAAAGGCCACTATGAGTGATGTCATGTAACATCAAGTTCCTTCTTCTTTCTCAGCAGCCCCACCCCACTCGGAAAAGTTCCCAAAGAACAGGTTGGGTAATCTGCTTTAAGAAGATTGCAACTCTGAGATTATTCATATCACTAACCTTAGGGTTTGTCTCACTTGTGTGTTTTCTTTTTTTGTTTTTTTTTCTTTTGCGATACTGGGGATTGAACTTGGGTCCTTGTGCTTCCAAGCTAGATGCAGTACCACTTGAGCTAAACCCCCAGCGAGGGGTGATCTGCTTTAAAGGTAGAAATCCTTTAAGAACTCTCTCTGCATTTGTACATCCAAGAGCTTCTCACCACCCTTCCATGTGTTCCTTGCTGGTGACCTAGTTCCAAGGCTGTTTTTCAGCAACTATTGGAACATGTTTCTGCAGTGTTAACACAAACATTGCCCTGTCTTGAAACTCACTTTACATTCCGTTATATATTCAAAGTACCTTTTTCATGGCTAAAATAGGTAAGAAGTTGAGTTTTAGAATTTCTTACTGAACTCTTGTCTCTTTGTCTTAACTTCTGTGGGTTGCTAGCAGTGCTGATGAGCCTGAGCACAGTGAAATCTAAATAGGAAAAATTAGATGTATAAGTAACAGATTCTGGAATGAGTCTTCACCTCCTTCTTATTTCCTGTTCAATAGTTTACTTTGTTCACACACAAGGGAGGCATCCCTTGAATTTGCATTCCTTGTGCCAAGGTCTTGCTCACTTGGGCCCTTGAATTTACCTCTTTTGAAGATTTCGACCTCTACTTTTCATCTATTTCAAGGAAAAAGAAAGAAGGAAAGAAAAAGGAAAGGAAGAAAGAAAAGAAAAAGAAAAAGATATTTATTTCAAAATATATTTAGGGGCCAGGGATTTAGCTCAGTGGTTCCGGCGCCTGTCTTGCAAGTGCAAGGACCTGGTTCGATCACCGGTAACCACATACCTATACTGGGTGTGGAGACTCACGCCCCGCAGTAACCAGGACCACATACCACAGCGCCGGGCGTGGTGGCTCATGCCTATAATCCCAGCACTCGGGAGCAGAGGCAGGAGGATTGCTGTGATGTGAGTTGGAGGCTGAGCTCTGGGCCAGTCTGAACCACAAAAGTGAGACCCTCTCAAAAAAAAAAAAATCTAAAAAAAGAATGAGCATCTAATTTATTTTAGCAAAGCTACACCATGAGAGAGTAAGAATGGCAGAATGACAGATGTTTCCTAAGGAGCTGCAAAATATGGATGATTATTTCTTTGAATGCAGAGTATCCACTATTTGTGAAGTCTGAGTTAAAAACATACACGTGTGCATACTCATATGTGTGCTCATGCAAACACACACTTTTCGTAGGGCCTTTTTTCCCCTGTGCCCTGAAAAAAAGCAAAGAAAAGAGGGACAGAAAAATGAAGAATATGTACAAACTAAAGACAGAAAATCAGACCTACTTTTAAATTTTGCTTTTTACTAACATGCTTTGATATGCCAAACAAGAAGTACTCCATTAATGTTTTTCATTAAGCAACGAAGATTGCTATCAAGAGTAATCTACTCACATTGCTAGTGAAAAAATTCAGTAGCAAATCAAGGGTTCACTGTACAGTAAATACAGTACCAATCACAATCCCACAGGTCTGAAAGTCTGTAAATTGTCTGGGTGAAAATAATTGAACAGCTGGAGTCAGACATTGTGGTGCATGATTGTAATTCCAGTAGTCTGGGAGATTGAGGTAGGAGGATCGAAGTTCTGGGGCAGACTAGGCAATTTAGTTAGACTTTGTCTCAAAACAAAAACACAAAAATAAAAAGGGCTAGACCACAGGACAGTACAGAAGCCCCGGTTCAGTATCTAGTACTATGAAAAAAAGATGGTGGACAAATATCACTGACACCAAGTTCTTCTATTGTGCCAAACAAATAATATCTCAAACTTCAAAATGCCATACAAATAGCAACTTAAGCCTAAAAATTAAATAGAACGAGACTGGATTTGTATAGATTTGGTGCAGAATAATGCAAAACTGAGTAAATAGTTTCATCGACAATTCCAAATGAAAAATATTTTTTATCCATTGATGTATATCTGCACCAACAATAATCTCATGGATAAAGAAAACAAAAGTTTTTTATTCATCTAGATGTGCTAGTTACTGAAGACTAGCTCATACTGCAACATCATCGCTGGCTAATTACAATTATATCAACTGAAATGGAAACAATAAAAGATTCACACTGGGTCTGCATGTCTGAAAGCTTAATTTTGTAAATATAAAGAAAAATTAAGAAATAGATTGGAGGCTTTAATGATTCCATTTTGTTTTATGGCCCATAAAGGAACAAAGTTTTCAGTCACTCATTCCTTTCACCACGCCTAATGCAGAACTAAGCGGGGCTTTCTGTCGATGCCTCTAAGGTAACAACACAAGAACAATAAGTAACAAACTTCAACATCTGTCTGAAAATGAGGAGAAAAACAACCTACCAAGTCCTTAGAAACTTCAAACAAATGCAGGATGAGAGTCTTCAGAAAAATATGCAACGAACAAAATTATTTCATAATGCACAGTATAGATATGCTTGCAAGGTACGTTCACTGAAGGAGAGGCCAAAAAAAATCAGTAAATCATTCAGTGCCTAAAAGACATAACTTAAATTTTCATAAACTAATTCAACAGGCATTGATTAAAATGCCAAAAGTACAAGCATTTAAAAAATGCTTCTTTGCTATTTTCTAATGAGTTGATGGGTTGGATAGGTGCTTAATGTATATAAATATGCTAATATTGTATTTTGTGTGTCTCACAGGGAAAAAAAATAAAGTCTGTCAGTATGAGTTAGTATTGTTTTGGCTAAATATCATATAATCCAGAAATTGAAAGTCTTTATTTTAAAAATATACCACAACCACCGTTAAATTTTAGCAATCACTAGAAAGGAATTTAAGAAAGTTTTGTTAGTATTCATATTTCATAGAGACTGACTCCAGAACAGAAGTTCTTCCAGTGGCCAAGGAATGTATCTGAGACCCTAACATAGGGGTGGTTACTTTTATTTCACTTACTATTTTCCAATAAGTAACACTATTGACATTTGTGAAATATTAGGACAGACAGCTTTGCAGCATATTTGTCAGTCAATTTCACAACCCATAATGCACTTGTTCTAGGTCAGATATAAATGCATTTTTAACATTTGTCCATGTTTCACTTCCTCTGAATTATTTACCTTATATATAATTAATCATATGACGTCACCTTTTCAATCATAAGTGTAGGGTTTTGTTATGTCCTTATATACTCCCCCCAAACCTCATGCACTCATAGATGGGGCTTTTCAAAGGTAGCTGGACCAAGGGTGTGTGATACTACATGGATTTAGCAAGGTTCTGGGTGTCGATAATGGAAGCCTCTCCCTGAGTGTGGGAAAACAATCAGTCCACTTACAGCCTGGATGGAATGTGAAGGGAGAGAGGAAGGCCGGCTTGCTGCTGCTTCTGGCTACTCCTCCTCTGTGAGGCCCCTCTGCCATGTCCCCTGCCCTGGAGCCAGCTGACTACGAGCTGAAACCCTACAAACTGTGAGCTGAAACACACCTTTCCTCCTTGACTTGTGAGTACTTTTCTCTCACCAATGAGAAAAGTAATTAAGTCAGTTTTATTATAGTTGTTAAGTTTACTGTTCAGTCCTTCATACCATTTTTAAGTGTGTAAATACTATAAACAGGTCTCTTAACATTTTATTTGTGCTTTAGAAGTAGGTTGAGAACTGGTGAAGGAAGTTATTACTAATCTGCATTTTAAATATTAGTAAACCTGAAAGTTAAATAGATTAATCATTTTGCCTAAATTCTCTAGGAATTAAAATCAGATATTCTAGTTTAGATCACTGTTGATGACTGTTGAGAACCACCCTGTTTGGAAATTGCGAGGTCAAAACTGACCAGGCCTTTCCGCCCGCAGACAGACTTTGGACTTGACTCTTGTCTTCACCTCTGGAAGCAACAGGGACTCAATGGTCCCACTTGCTGTGATGCTTCAGGGCAGAACTGCACCAGCTCTGCCTAACTTCTCAAGGACTACTGCTGACATCTGTCTTGCTGCGTAGGATCTTCATCTACATAACTTCTCTAGGACTATTGCTGGTGTCTCCCTCCCTGGTGTCTTTTAAAATGTATATATTAAAAGGTGTGGCAGGCTGGGGACTAGGATCTTGCTGCCCAGAGTAACATAGATCAGGCCCAAGCTCAGCTTTCTCTAAGTCTCATTTTTGCCTAATTATTAATTATTTTGCCATGTGACGTCAACTTACAACAGACTAGACCTTAATACAAAAGTCCTAGTTATGTCTCCTTCCCCGATTTTCCACAGATGATACCATCATACTTTTATGTATTTATTCTTCCAAGAGTACAGAGACATTTTCATTCTTTTTTTATTATTGCATATTATTAAAAAAGAATAAAGAGATTCTGAGCCAGGGGTGTAGCTCCACAGCATTGCTCCTGCCTGACAAATGCGAGATCCTGAGATCAATCCCCCACCCCCACCGGGATTCATTTTGGTATAATGGTATGTGCATGTAATATATTTTAATTATTTTTATCTTTATTATCCTCTTTTCCCCTTTCTTCTCCTTCTGCATCTTTAAAAGTCTGCCCTCACGTGTCCTGTCGGTTTTTCTTCCCTCTCTTCTTTCTTCCTTCCCTACCTTCCTTCTTTCCTTGCTTCTCTTCCTCCTTTTCTCACTTATTCATTTATTTATTCATTTAGACTAGTAATATTTTTAAAATGCAATATTTAACTTTCTGAGACTGGCTTATTTCATTTCATATGAGGGCCTCCTGTTTTATCAATTTTTTGGCAAAGGTATTATTTCATTTTTATGGCTCAATAATATTCCATTGTGGGGCCAGGAATTTAGCTCAGTGGTTCTGGGGTCTGCCTTGCAAGCACAAGGTCCCCAGTTCCATCCCCAGTAACCATATACAACAATGCTGGGTGTGGAGACTCACACCCACCAGCAATCAGAACCACATATAGCAGTGCTATGTGTGCTGGCTCACACCTGTAATCCCAGCAATTGAGAGACAGAGGCAAAAGGATTTCTCTGAGTTCGAGGCTTGCCTGGACTACGTAGTGAGTCCAGGGCCAGCCTTAATTATAAAGCAAGACCCTGTATCCAAAAAAAAATTCCATTCTGTACACACATCATATTTTCTCTATGAATTCATGTGTTGAACCTCTAGGTGGTCTCAATAATTTAGCTATTGTGAACTGTGCTCCTATAAACATGGGTATGCAGGTATCACTATAGTATGCTTCTCTAATTCTTTCAGAAATATGTCAAAGAGTAGCATACATAGATCAAACGGTACAAATAGAAATCTAAATCAAAAGTAAAAATACTTTTAGGAATTTTTCTTTTGATCTTTTAAATATTAATACAATGGCTTTGTCGCAAATACTTTCACATTAAATTCCTATATTGTGTTTGCATATTTTGTATGAGAAGGCAATTCAGAGAATAAAAGTGATATTTTGCACATAACCAGGCTCTACCCTTTTTCTATAGTTAAAAAATAAAAAGCTAATACTGTAGATCTGTCTATACCACAATTTAATGTAATGTATCTTAAACAGGAGCTTCCCTTCTTCTTCTTCTTCTTCTTTTTTTTTTTTTTTTTCGGTTTTTTGAGACAGGGTCTCACTTTGTAGTTAAAACTTGCCCTTAATTCAGCCTCGAACTCAGAAATCCTCCTGCCTCGATCTCCTGAGTGCTGAGGTTACAGGCATGAGCCACCATGCCCAGCATTGTGGTATGTGGTACTAAGTGATGGTGAGCGTGAGTTACCATGCCCAGCAATGTTGTATGTGCTTACTGGGGATTGAACCCGGATCTTTGCACTTGAAAGGCAGATGCTGAAACCACTGAGCTAAATCCCGGGACCAAGAGCTTCACTTTTGAGAAGTCCTAAAGCTAAGCATCCTCTCCAGGTATCAGACATACTGACAAACCTTTGAAAGAAAGGGCTTCAAAATTAGTAATTTAATCAAATATTAATTTTATATTAATTCATTCATTAAAAATTTATATTATATAATATATATTATATTATATTATATATTATAATTTATATTAATTCATTCATTTAAAAAGAATTGGATATAGTCAGCTTACTGGTTATCATAAATTTCAAAATGGCATTTAAATCTCACGATTTTTTTCTAAACAATTAGCAGGTCTAGGTATTAAATCATAAATTTCTCCCCCCCACACACTTTTTTTTTTCTTTTCTTTTTTTGTGCAGTACTGGGGATTGAACTTGGGCCTTTGGGCTTCCAAGGTAGGTACAGTACCACTTGAGCTAAATCCCTGGCCACATTTTTTTCTTTATAAGTATACTAATACTTCCAAAAAGAAAATATATCTTACAGACAAAAAAGCTTTTAGTAGAGTAAGTAATGAGACATCAAATCAAGTTATCTGATCTGTAGAATATCATCTCATTGACTATTAATTAGAAAATATCACTGTAAAATATCTGCCATTTTTAAAAAATAGAAAAATGGATAGAATAGAAATGACAAAGGCAATCTATATTATTAATTTAACAAACCATAAATTTCTCATAAGTTAAACTTTATAAAACAATGAACTGTGAGTAAATGTTGACATTATATAAATGGTATAAAAGAAAAAATATAGTTTAAAAGAATATTACATAGGGCCAGGGATTTAGCTTAGTGGTTCTGGAGCCTGCCTTGCAAGCACAAGGTCCTGAGTTTGATGCCTGGTAACCACATCCCACAGTGTCGGGCATGGTGGCACTCGATAGGCAGAGGGAGCAGGACTGCTGAGTTCTAGGCTTGCCTGGGCCACATGGTGAGTTCAGGGCCAGCCTAAACTACAAAGAGTGACCTTGTCTCAAAAAATTAGATTTTTTTTTTCCTGAAAGCACTGGAAATCTAACCCAAGTTTCATTGAAGTCTATCACTGAAAAATTTGCCCAGCTCTTTTTTAACTTTATTTTGGGACACAGTCTCAATTACACAACCTAGCCTCAAACTTGATATTCTAAAACCTTCTTCTTCTAAGTTCAAAGATCACATTTATGTGCTACCAAGCTGGGCTTCAGATTTTTATGTATAAATTTTAATGTTAATTAATGTGTCAGATCCGAGACTGAAGTGAGTTCACAAAACTCACTTTCCTATGACAATGTAGATAGGAAGTTTGAAAACACTAAGAGTAGGTGGCTGTTTCTGTTACGGTCATTTGATACCATGAATTTCCCTTTGGTCCATAACAGGACCTCCAATGGAGATCAAACTTGCATGTTCTTCACATATACCATTGCTTTATTTTTCATAATTACTTATTTTGCTTTTTCTTCTTCATACTGCCACACCCATACAATGTAACCTTATGATCTACAAGTTGTTAGATGAACTGAAAAATGCTTTATGGTGAAAGGGTATAAATTTAAAAATTAGAGGGATATTTAATATGTATAACCTTTTTATTCATCTTAGATCTTGTAACCATACACCTGTATGAACATAGGATTAAAGGATTAAAGATGACAAAGTCTAAGTCATTCTCCAGTTTGTGTTTGCTACTCTAGTCATTACTGATTGTATTCAGCTGGCCAAGATAACACAGTTGTTGTGATCTATTGATCCTCCTTGTGCGCTGATGCCTAGACTGTCCAGGGGCCATAAACAGTACTATATGCAAATACCAAAGAACTAGGTGCTAGTCCAAATAGTCTGCAAGCTTTCATCTAGAGATGAAAGAAAAAGAAGCAGCAGGATCCAGGCAGATTCAGAGACCAAAAGCCAACAATATGCTCAATATAAGAAACACATTTATCTTGAAATTGATAAATTAAAAGTCAAAAGAGAGAAAACAATATACCATAGAATAGAAACTCAGGAAAGAAAGCAGGAGAAGCTATTCTTCAGTAGGAAAATTCATACTAGTGAACTGTCACACCATAAAAATGCAGTGCACTGAAACAGGTACCCAAACATTAAACCTTAAACTTCTAGAAAAAGAATAAGTTAAACCCAAAGCTTGTGTGTGGTAGGAAACTATAAAAATCAGAGCAGAAATTAATGCAACTGAGACTAAAGAAACAATTCAAAGAATCTATGAATCAAAGAGTTCTTTGAAAGATTTAACAAAATGTGCAAACCTTAGCCAATTTTATCAAAAAAGAAATGAAAGACATAAATCCTTTAAATTAGGAAGGAAAGGGGAAAAATCACACCAGATCCTATAGAAATCCAGATCATCAGTACCTACTTTGAAAATCTGAATTCAAAGCAAGGGAAAACTCAAAACAAATAGATAGATTCCTGGATATGTATGAATTACCAAAACATAAACAAGAAGATATATAAATTTAAACAATCCAGTCTCAGTCAAAAAAAAGGGAACAACAACATAAAAAACAAACAAACAAAAATCCTACCATCAAATAAAGCCCAGGTCCTGGTGGATTCACTGTTGAGTTCTACAAGAACTTTAGACAAGATATAATGCCATTAATTTTCAAACCCATTAATGAAATAAAAATGGAAGCAACATCCACAAAGTCTTTCCTGGAAACAACCACTAACCTGATATGAAAAGCAGAGAAGGACCCAGTGAAAAAGAGAACTACAGAACAATCAATTACTGAACATATATGCCAAAGCCTCATCAGATACTCATAAACAGAACCATGATCAGGTAGGAATCACCCAAGGATTCAAGGACGGTTGACCACACACAAGTCAAAAAAAGGTAATTCGCCACCTTAGAAGAACCAAAGACACAAATATCAGACCTCTCAAATTTGAAGACCCAATCCAAAAATGGGCATCCAAAATTAATTTGTACTTCTCAGTTGGAAAAGTACAAATAGCACATAAATATATGAAAAAATTATCATCATCACTTGTCATTCAAGTAATGCAAATTAAAACAACCCAGGGATTCCATCTCCAGAAAGAATGGATATTGTCAAGAAATCAGCCAAAAACAACTACTGGTGAGATTGTGAGGAGAAGAGAAGCCTTCTCAAGTATCGGTGGGAGTGCAGTATGGTACAACACTATGAAAATCAATGTAGAAATTCTCAAAACACTAAATCTAGAGATTCCATTTGACCTGGCTATTCCTGTATACATGCATATCCATGAGTATAGCAATACAAGTTATAATACCTAAGTCTTAGAAATATACCATATGCCCATCAACAGATGAATGGATAAAGAAAATATGACTTTCATAAGCAACAGAGTGCTACTCTGTCATAAAGAAGGATAAATTTGATATATTTTTAAGTAAATGAACATACATTGAGAACATAATTGTAAAATAAATCAGACATAGGTCTGGGGATTTAGCTCAGTGATTATGGCACCTGCCTTGTTAGCACAAGGTCCTAGGTTCCATCCCCAGTAATCATATACAAAAATGCCAAGGATGGTAACTTAAGCCCATCAGTAATCAGTACCATATCCCACAGTTCTGGGCATGGTGGCTTATGCCTGTAATCGCAGCACTTGGGAGGCAGAGGCAGGAGAATTGCTGAGTTAGAGGCTGAGTTCAGGATCAGCCTGCACTACAAAGCAAGACCCTGTTTCAAAAATAAATAAATAAATAAATCAGACACATATTTAAATATAACACTGTTCTCGTGCATAAGAAACCAAATGATTAAAGGTTAATGTATAAAGTTTTCTAACATCATTTTATTCTAGATGGAAGACCAGCAATGCCAAATCTAAATAATTCAACTCCTGAACTCATACAACTATTTTTGCCATTATACAAAAAGTACCTAAATTCATTTTAAATTAAAGATGGGCTTTGGCTAAAGACACCTCTAATTTACAGGTGGGAGTTAAAACTGTACTATAGTGAAAATCTCAACAGGAGACTAACAGTAGTTGTAGATTTTCTTGCATTTAAAAACGTCACAGCAATCTTTGTGCCAAATAATTTTCATATTACCAAAATGATTAAAATGTGGCATTTGTTAAAACAACAATATTGAGCATTCATACTCTCCTTCAAAGGTCCTATCTAAATATATCTGTAAACACTGGTTCATGTTCCTTCTCGCTTCTAGCTGAATATTCTGACACAGATAACCACTTCTCTCAACAGCTTTATTAATCATTATTTTTACATAACTGTACTCCTCTGAAGAAATCTTCACCTATTTAAACATTCTCAATAAATCAGTAAGAAAAGGATACAAAACCAGAACCAAGAAAATACGTTTTTGGCCCAGATCTAGCAAGTTACTTATTGCTAAACTCTGTATCATATAATTTGTCCTTTAACAATAAGTAGAGAACAACATGGAATATTCTAATTGATTTTAGAGATACTTTTCCGGGGGGAACAGGGAAAGGGGAAGCTGCTTGAACCTCTGCAGTTAAATTCTAGTCTTGTGGGCCTGACAGTACAAGGTGAATTAATTAATTGTACAGAAAGGTTTTTTTAAAAAATAGACTTATGGAAGAAGTTGAGTTTGGGGCCAAACAATGCTGCTCTGGGTAGCAGAGATGAAAGACCCCAGCTTGCCACACTTTATTCTGTACATCAGGAATAACAAACACAGCGGGTCACTCAGTGGGCAGCAGTTCCCTACACCCTAGAACAATGAGGAACTTCTGCTGATTAGTATCCGTCCCTTGGGACTGGGGATTTAGCTCAGCGGTTCTGGCGCCTGTCTTGCAAGCGCAAGGACCCGGGTTCGATTCCCCGGTAACCACATAACAATACTGGGTGTGGAGACTCACGCCCAGCAGCAATCAGTACCACATACCACAGTGCCGGGCGTGGTGGCTCACGCCTGTAATCCCAGCACTCGGGAGGCAGAGGCAGGAGGATTGCTGTGTAGTGAGTTTGAGGCTGAGCTCAGGGCCAGCCTGACTACAAAGTGAGACCCTGCCTCAAAAAAAAAAAAAGAATCTGTCCCTCCCCAGGATGTTTTTTGCTGATGCATCACAGTGTCACAGGATCACTGAGGTCTTAGCTGTGACCGGAGAGAAAAACGGAATTGTCTTCAGAGGTCATAGCCGGGCTGGAAGCAAGAAAACTAAGCTCAACATTATCTTAAATGTAAAATGATTCTCCTTCAAATTATGTAGAATTGCCCCCAACACTTTATCATTGCCACTTCCTTGTAATCCATTTCATATAACATGATATGATTATGTGAGTCAAGATCTTAAAAGTATATTAAATAAACATTTACCAACATTTTACATTTCTATGAATCAAAGAGTTATTTCTTTGAAATATGCCAAACAATCCACTAAATGATGGAGATATGCAGATAAGTACAGAAATACTGTTCTCAGAGAAGCTGAAAACATAGTAAGAATTATGTAAGCTGTTTTAAAAATATTTTATTCTATCCTTAATATTCAAATTGTGCAGGGTATGATGGTTCAACTGGGCCTCAACACTATTCTTCCCAACATTTGCTTCAGTCATGTGATACCGTATTGTTTTAATAAAGATCTTTTGCTTGTGTAGGTTTGACAGGATTTTGTCATTAGGAAAATAATCTGTTCTTATAAGGTTCATCTTTCATTGCTTAAGTAAAGTTGCAAGTCTATGCTTCCATGGTGTGATGTAAACATGCCTTAGAAATAATCATGCTAACATAAATCCACATGAAAGTTTTCTCAATGTGTATAGTGAGCACATACAGTGTTCAAGGCCCTGTGCTAGACAGTGGAACATACTAACAACACAAAAGGGAAGCCCACTCTGGTCAGACACCAGAGAAGTCCCTGGTTAATACCACTTTTCTGCCTGAGATTAGAAGAGGAGAAAAATGCCTACAAGTATCATTCCAGGGAAATAGACTGAATTATTTTTCTACCAGTAATACATATTTGAAAAAACTAGTAATAAGTTAATATAAATGTACTAAAATTATGTATGGCTTATTCCTGATGAAAGAAATCTGACACATGAGCCTACATTGCATGGATTCTCTTATACGAGAAATCTAAAATGCAAATAAACAGCAAAATAAAAGATAGATAAAACAAAATTGGGAGATCTCTCTTAAATGGGAAGAGGATCAAGAAATGGAATGAGGGGACAGGAGGAAAAAATAAAAGGAAGAAAATGCTATTAAGGTTTGGTATGCAGGAGTACTAACTCCCTGTAAGAAATGTGATCATTGAACTCGGGACCAAAAACTTTGGATTCGTACTTTCTGTTGTTTTCTTTTTGTTTTTTGGAGACACTATCTCGCTTTGTAATTCAGATTGGCTCTGAAATCACTACATAGCCCAGGCAGGCCTCAAACTTACAGCAATCCTCCTGCCTCTGCCTCCCAAGTGCTGGGATTACAAGCGTGAGCCACTACACCAGGTATTGTGATATGTAGTGCTGAGGATCGAAGTAAGTAATGAAGGGGAAAAAAAATGTGATGATAAGAAAAGAGGGAAACAAAACTTATGTATATAGGGGATGGGAGTTGTAGAGTGGGTAGGGGAATGGGAAAAAATGAAAACTAAATAGTGCCATATACTGGTACAAATTTTCAATGTTGAGTGTGATCATGATGCATATTCAGAATATACCAATAAAGATTTTTCTAAAAAGACTTATTTCAAACTTTTGAGGTCGGGGCCGGGGAGTTAGCTCAGTGGTTCCGGCGCCTGTCTTGCAAGCGCAAGGGCCCGGGTTCGATTCCCCGGTAACCACATAACAATACTGGGTGTGGAGACCCACACCCAGCAGCAACCAGTACCACTTACCACAGTGCCGGGCGTGGTGGCTCACGCCTGTAATCCCAGCACTCAGGAGGCAGAGGCAGGAGGATTGTGATGTGAGTTTGAGGCTGAGCTCGGGGCCAGCCTGAACCACAAAAGCGAGACCCTGTCTCAAAAAAAAACCTAAAAAAAAAAAGAAAATCAGCTGAGTTTTATAAATACAGAAGAGATACTTTAATCTACACCTGAACCTAAGTATGTCTACATTTTTTCTTCTATTCTTTGAATCAGAATATGTCTCAAAGACTTCTGAAGATTTAAGGAGATAATTCATTGAAACATTGTTTGAACCCCAAATTTGTATTTTGTTTCAAGCCATGACTTTTAGCATGACCTTTTGTGTTCAGTCAGTATCATTTATTATAACTACAATGAATAATTCATCATACAAATCTTCTTAAACTATTTACTAATCCTCTACCTGACAACATTAACTTCTCTAACTGGATTAGAGATAATTTATATGGACAGTACTTATATCTTGTATGCACACTTCAGAGCTACCTTTGTCTACAGAGTCTTCTGTTTGCTCTTCTCTCCTCTTACCACACTGTCTTGTCCATGAGAACAAGGGATGTGCTTCCTCATACACAGTTACTGCCCAGAGAACGACTTCAACATTTAGTGAATTAACAAATTAGCATTTATATTATGGAGAACGTATTTATGAGATTTATATTATGGATCATTCACAAATATATTACATAAGCATCATATAGTTACTTGTATTAAATTGTACCTTCATGTTCGCTGTATATAAGCCTAGTTATTCCAGTAGAATGTAACTATTTGAAAGAAATGTTTATATTTTATTCATTTGTATATATCTCCCATGTCTGATATAGTGCCTCACATATATGTAGGATTTGCCCTAGATGGCTCTTGGCTGAAGAAAATTGCACATATACATACATATATATATGCATGCTAGTAATAATTTATATGGATATATTATATATATAAACTTATATATATTATATATATAAACTTATATATGTATACTTATTTATATATAAACTTATATATATTACATATAAATGAAGTACACATTTAATACACTTAGAACACATGTAACTATCTGAACTCCAGTGAAAACCAACCCCTTCCTGTAAGTATTCTGGTGAATGGTACTTTTATATAAATCCAGAGACAAATAGAATATACCGCATTTGAACAATAAAGATAAAGTTATATTCAGATTTTTCCATCATCTGATAAATTCTCTTTGATAGAAGTTAAAGCTCTCACTTTGTGCTTTCATTTTATTTCAGTGTTTTTCCTAGTAAGATTTTCATATATTCACACAGCCAGTGCTATAACTCAAATGATAGGAAATACAAAGTTTAGGAAATGAACTTTATGCTCATGATGATTTTACAGAATAAATTTCCTTAGTGTTAAGCCTCTCTGTAAAATACCCCCTCTGTAGATCTCTATTCACAAGCATCTCAAAGCATTTTAAAGATTATATATGTCTTTTTGCTCAAGCTCAACTGAAGGAGATAACTGACATTGTTTTGTACTATTCTTACTGTGCTGTGTTTTCCTGAACTTGTGTGCCCTCACACTGACCCACTTCTTTTATTACTGGCCCACCCGATCCACCTCTTGGCTGCCTACCCATCCGTTCTTCAGTAGATTCTCCTGCTTGTCACTCAGCATCATTTCTTGCCAACTGATGTATCATCTTCCATCTGTTTAAACTCCCATGTTCTTTGTGGCACAGGTCCGCCTCCAACTTCCCACCCAGCCACCTACCTTACTGTCCTTCCATCTGCTTGCATGACTAGTATTTTTTCTAACTCATTCCAAACCAAAATCATCACTAATTTTGTACAGAATCTTATTTCTTAAAGGACTATTTTAATTGCAATAATAACTTACAATACAATTTGGGAGTAGAAGAGAAGGTAAAGGTCATCAATACCCAACACACATTTGATGTTGGACTTACTCTACACTTTCAAGTCAAGACTGTTCTCAATTTTCTTTGACAAAGGTATTCTGAAACAAAGGAGGGCACCACAGGAAGGTACAGCTAATGTCTTTTGGTGTATATTTTTCAGAGTCCCACTCTATCTAGCTCTGCTAGTCTGAACAAATTCAGGAAGCTCTGGAACATAGGAGCTAGTTATTTGGCACTTGTCTCTGAAGTGACTAGGAGAAGTTGAGAGCTGAGTGCCAGATGGAGAAGTTAGGGCTCTTGCTGTGGGCTCTGGATTGGATGGTTGGTGTTTGAACAATGAGTTCTCAGATGCAAGGTGTTTACTAACTAGTAACAGGTCAGCCCTGGGAAGAGCAATCTCTCCAGCATCAATACAGCCAAACCATCAGAAGACAGGAAATAAAAGACACGGTTCACATTAATATTTAATGTAGGATTCCCAAACACTAAAAGGAAATATTGAAAAACACCTGACTCAGGGACCAGACACCTCTTTACCATTAAATACCTCCAGTACAAGTATTCGGTGATGTCTCTGGGTGCCCGGGACCCATAAATTGTGCCTCACCCTGTCATTCTGCAACTCCTAATAACATGCACCTGATTTGCTTATTTCCAGTGACAGTCCTAAGGTCCCTACGTTTCTGTCCTCACTTTATACCATGTCGTATTAGTTTCCCTACTGTTCTCAGGATAGTATTCTTCCACTTTAAAATCTTGAGTAGGGGCCCACTTCTCCTCTATCTGTTAACCTGGCTCACTATCTTTTGTACCCTTTACCCTGTGTATTCAACTCACTTACTCCCTCTGAAAGCACAGGCCCATCGACTTCTCTTGCATCTAACCAAGCCAGAAGACCTAAAACACCACACAAAAAGGACCTTCCACGTGCTCTCTTACTCACTGTCTTGTCTCATGAAAAGACATCAAAACAAAAATGGAGTAAAAAAGTACCTTTCTGATAAGAGAATGCATGAAGCTATGTAGAAAAGTGATACATGGCTCAGAGTCAACTTCTAAGAGCATATCTGAAGGACAGATATTTTATAAACAACTCAAAGAATGTATTTTAAGGAAGAACTAACTTCACCATTTTCTCCAATGGGACAAAAAGAAGATTAAATCTCTTGATTGATATCACTCATTGCTATAGATTCATATTAGAAAATTTTTTTATGAATTGCATAAATCTCTAAGCTCATCAAGATGATTTACTATAGAACCTTATGAGAAATTTCCATACCACGCAAATATTAACTCTGACCTGATCAGTCTGTATGTGTGGTTCACATTTTAGAAAATGGATGTATTCTCTCTCTTCAAATACAGAAGTCTTTGCATGTTCCAGAGTTCATCAGTAACCTTCTTACAACCCTAGTTAATAGCATGTACACAACCTCCTATTTAGATTCATTATAAGTACAAACATCCCTTATGTATCAGAATTTACTCTCTATAATAAAATGTATACTCTACCATTTTGAAACACTTGTCAACTGATTTCTTACCTTACTGAATCACCTTTAAAATTAATTTTATAGTAAATTATAAAACATTTTAGTACACTATGATAGTTTGCAATTCTCCCATATTCATTTTTGAGAGATATGAATAATGTATATTAATGATAGATTAATTATAGAGTCTTTCAAAAATCTTATATGTGGTGTTTCATTGCTGTATTTCTCGTTATATTTTCCTCGTCAGCTTCATGTTCCAGCTATATCTCATAGCTTGCCAAAGTAATCACAAGCTACATTCATTTTGGTGCTCTACCTCCCATATCAAGCTTGATATTAAAAGCCATCATTAATCTCTTGTTAGTTCTCCCAAGTGACAGTGTTGAAATTAGTTGTAACTACTACAGGAATTGGGATCTGAGCACATCTCTTCCACACTAATCCTATATGATCCAGGAACTGGTCTTTATGTGTTCACCAAGCATTTGAAATGAAATGCACCGATGCTTTGGGCTGGGACTAGAAAGAAGACAGGGAAGTTCAAATACTCCACAAGCAGAGTAGCTTCATGGACCCCTTTGTCCTTACCATCTATCCATGCCAGCCCATAAATTTTATTGCGCGATCTTGTCACCTGCCACGGGGTCTTTTATTCTGCTTCTGTTCGCTCTGCCAGCTCCAACAAGTAGCACTGTCATTCCACTTATTACTCAGAATTTAGCACGTGTCATTAGGCAATAAATACCAGTAAGCTCCCGCCCTCCTCCGCACTCTCAGTTCCCTGCCCATTCCGTCTTACTAGCTGTTAATGAGGCACCTCAGACGGGAGGTATTTGAGCAGAACCGAGTACCGTGACTCAGCGTCAGGAGACCGCTTGGAGCCCAGACATAGGCAGCCTGGCCTCCTCTCCCTCAGGAGAGGCTCCAGTGGGGGATTCCTCATCCACCGGACCAGGAAGCTTTGAAGATCTACCCACCCTCACCAAGCCTGGGAGTTCTGTGCAGGGAGACCAGGCGGCTGCCAGGAAGCCCGAGGGCTGTAGTAACACCGTAGCAGAATTGAAATGCACTGTGAATGCCGGAGAGTGGTTTTCTGTGCTCTCACTTTCACTGCTGTATTTTTAAATTTTTTTAAAAAATTGTTTCTCAATCTTTTGGCTAAGATTAAGCGCAGTTAAAAAAATGGATGTGGACTTTTAGAAAACATAATTGGCTCATTGTATGATTGGTTACTGACAGATGATCTAACAAACATTTTTAAGACAGTAAACACTTTAGGAAATACAGATAAATACACATTATGTATGCTTTATAAATTAAGGACTACAGCATATATGATATATATATGTATACTTCTGGGTACTAATAATATAAATTTAGTGTTTAAAACACCCTTATTTAGTCTGTTACTGAACATTTATTAATACTATTTTCTCACTATAAATAAATGTTCAGGAATTAATATCATGCTGAAGATTATTTGCATATTTATTATTTTCTGTGATATATACACAAGCTTTAAATTCACAAAGATTCTGACTGGCACAGTAACCCAGCAGCATAATATCAGGTTTGTAGTTTTTGCAAATTTTATCTGTTTCTTATCGTAGGAGCTTCTACAAATGTTTAAACTTAATTCTTAAAATGCCAAGAAAAATAAAACTCTTTTTCTGTAAGTTTCATAATGTTTCACATTTCTCTTCCTTTTAGACAAAAGCATTCTTGACATACGAGGGGCGAGGAGGAACCCAGGAAGCCACTACAGGTAAAAAAAGTCAAACTGTTTTGTCTCTGACAAGGTCTTTCCTCAAGGACATGGTGTCCAAATTGTTTTAATTCCATCTGCTCAATTGGTATGCAACACAGCACTTGAGCATGAGCATCTCAGAGCTGTCCTCTGCTTCGGGGAGAAGGAAGGCACTTAGGAGGCTGTGATTATATTTTACTAGAATTGGAAAATGTTGACACTAAGGGAATAATATGAGCCGAAGCAAAGCCACAGCCCTACTAAAACTTCTCCACCAGGAGGCAATTGTCACTTAGTAATTCCACTTACTCTCCAGGCTGCCCCTCCCCGTTAAAGACACACACATCTGGGCACCCCTAGAGTCTTGAAAACCTTTTACATGCAAAAGAAAATATCACTCAATTTAATATTGCCAAACAAACAACATAGTCAACCTCTCGATTAACATGACAGTCGGGAGCCGCTAGCTTCAGGGCAAGACTGAGCTTGGAGTCAAGCTCACTGTCAGCGAATCACCATTATCCCGACCCGCACGTTCTGGTTTACAATTACCTAACCGAAATCTTGGCTTACCTCATCCGTTGGATTATCGGCTCTTGCGGGTAAAATGCCTATTATGAATTGTCCATTCGCATAAATACAAAGACCGGTAGAACCCAACACGGCTCGCTCCTGCGGCAGAAGGCACTTTCAAAGGACTTCAAGCTGTGACCTCAGAGGCGGGCGCAGCCGCTCCCACCCCTCCGCCAACCTTCTGGAGAGAACAGGTTAGAGGACTGCGAAGCCAGCGCTCTACACGGCGACACTTGCCACTGGAGCATTCCGGGCAGTGAGCTGGGGAGTGCACATCTTCCAAATCCGGCCGGCCGGCTCGAGGCTGCTCCTGTGACTGAGACCACTGAGCATCTCACTGCAGTCACTCCCTCCAAGAAACTATCTGAGGCGACTTCACAGACCCTGTCATTCTGCTCCGAGACTAAAGAATGAGCTCCGCATGCATAATTCATGCATTAAAATCTTCAATGCACTTCCTGTAGCCGCTGTTCTAGTCAGTAATGGGCTATTGATCATCTCATCGCCGAGACAATCGAGGCTTGGTGATTGGTTTATTTCTACAAATAAAATCACAATCTGAATCCGAGGCACAAGCCTCCAACTCTGCAGCAGCTGCTCGGGTAACACGTTCCCAGAGAGATGACATTTGCGAACCGCAGTATGTGTGAGCCGGGCTGTCTTCTGGCCCGAAACGCTGCAGGATCTGCTTCGTTTAAAACACACTCGCGACAGGTTTCAGCTGAATACTTCCTATTATGAGTACCATAGACAGGGGTGCGGTTTCCTGTCCCTTCTAGAGCCCCAACGCGGCTCCCCAAATTTGAGACCTACAGAGAGGACTGACGTGTGGCCACTTAACAAACAAGGGATTTTTATCTGAGCTCGTTCAGACATCTTTTCTTAGAATACGTTCATTTCAAAATACTGTTTCATTTCAGGATTGTACAAAAATCTCCCTGGCAGATTTCTGTGGCATCAGAATGAACCACTCTGGACCCTCAGCTCCTTCGGTATGGGTGTGGCAGTGAGTGGGAGCTGCTTTCTCTTAAGAGTATAAATTTCTAAGGAAACACCATTGTTTTCATTGCCTGGAAAAAGCTTCAAAACAAAGTGTGCATTTGATTATGCTAATATTCACCAAAGAAAAACTCAGACAATATTTTTCAGTGGCATAATAGTATTTGCAAAAAATATCACAGTGAAGAGTCCACATTAAACTGAAAATGCATGTGTGTATAAGTAATGATTTTCTATTTCACAAAATGTCTTGGATGTGAAAGTCATTAAAGCTCTTTTTTTTTTCACCCAAATAGGATATAATTTGATGTTATTCAAGCTTCCTTTTACACACACATGTACACACACACACACACACACACACACTATTTCTATGTCATTACATTTGATCACTTTTGTAAAAAAAGGGGAACATATAAGTTTATGGCTCAGGCGAAAGTAAAAGAACAACTGTCAGGGGCTTCAATGGGTCCTCTCTGACATCAGGACTGGAGGGAGCGAGTCCCCTTCGGATGAGACATGGTCGGTCACTGTGGTTTCCACTCAAAAAACTAAAAGCTGATACCATCCTTTCAAGGTGGTAGAACTCTGGCAGCAATGGAATTCAGAGATGGCCAGAGCAATATCTTTCTTCCTAGTGCATGTAAAGCATATTGCCTGTGTACGCAAAGCACAGAAAGACAACCATACCTGACTGATAAAAATCTATGCAAAAATATTTGAAATGGCTTTGTCTATAATACATTCCATATTGCTATTATTTTGTTATGCCCTTGGTAGTCTCTATTTTAATATTTATATACTGTTTCTAATCCAATAAATTTCCATTGAATAGCCAAACAGAACTTATACTTTTTAATCGATTTACAAGCTTAGCACTCTTTGTTCTGGAAGTAGAAGCCTGAGACAGGCATGAAGTGCAGGCCAATCACCTCTGCACTCCGGGAGCCGACTCAGGAAGGGTGCCAGTTCAGGCCACACTGGGGCAACTTAGCAAGACTGCCTCAAAACAACCAAAATAAAAACAGCTGAGGGATGTAGATCAGTGCAAAAACTACGAGTTCAATTCTCAGTACCACTCAAAAGAAACTGAAACACAAAACATTCAGCATTACTGAATTTTTAACAATTTAACCAGCCACAGAAGCAATTTCATATAAAGACATCATCTCATTTAAAACAGAAATTTGAAATTTTCATCATGTATTGAATATGAGAATATCGATGTAGAATCCTGTAGTAAACACACATTATTCACATAACCTAAAATACTTACAAACATAAGCAACAGAAATGTAAGCTCCCCGAAATACTATGATTCAACAGCGCACCACCAAACGCATGATGCTAGTATACAGCAGTGAGTGCCTCTGTCTTTCTACAGCTACTGGGAAGACACCAGAACGTTTTCTCCTTCACAGACATTGAGGATCCATGTCTAAAATGGAGACTACAAATTTGCAACGGCAAGATGTCTACGAGTGGGGAGAGATATGACTGGAGTCGTCACCCTCGTCCTCATCATAATCAACAGTCTAGAGGAGACCGAGCTTAAGAGCTCAATAAAGAGAAGGCTGTGGCAGAAGAAAAATAATGATGACAGCAAACCCACAGAAATCAGAAAAGGCAGGCAGTAAGTAAGACTCGAATGGAAATGACTAGATAAAGTAGACAATTCTATTCCTAGATAAAACAGCCTAAGGCTCTCCTAAAGAGGCAATTTCCATTTTCCAGAAGTTTGTCTATGCCTGAGAAAAACACTTAGCTGATCCTCTCAGATGGATGGAAAACAGAGATGGTCACTTCAGCCAAATTTGATCTCTGTAGATCAAGAGGCTTTCTGATATTTTGAATTTATTATGCACATAAACAATGGACTGATCTCTGTAATGTGAGATCAATAAAATAAATCAGAATTTGGGAATAAATTGAAACATTTTTAGTTAATCTAAATAGCCTATGTGATGACTGTCATTGAGAAATAAATAGTTTTCTTCAATATAAAGAAAAAAATACTCTGAAACATTAGGAAATTAATTCTGTACCATAGGGCCAGGTACCTCAGTGGCTCTAGTGCCAGCCTTTTTTTTTTTTTTGAGACAGGGTCTCGCTTTGTAGTTCAGGCTGGCCTGAAATCACTATGTAACCCAAGCTAGCCTGGAACTCTGCAATCCTCCTGCCTCTGCCTCCCAAATGCTGAGACTATAGGAATAAGCCACCATGACCAGCACTGTGGTATGTGGTACAGGGAATCAAACTTGGGACCTTGAGCTTTCCAGGCAGACAATGGAACCACTGAGCTAAATTCCTCACCCAATGGTGCCAGTCTTGCAAGCACAAGGTCCTGAGTTTGATCCCTGGTACAGAAAAAATAAAGTTCATATTAATAAATAAAGATTAATACATATTAAAAAAAAGGATTCTGAACCAAATATCTCATGTTCCCAGCTGTAAGTGCTGCAGGAGAGGATTGCATTGTTCTCTGATATTAAACAATCTTTATCATTTTTTCCCAATGACCTGCAAATACAAGAGTCACTCCAAATTATAAAACATTAATTTCTTTAAGTGTAATTATTGTACATTTTCTACAGATAAGGAATTATGTTAAACAATTAAAAACCAATATGTATAAGTGAGTGGCTGTTGTAACATATTCATGTATGAGTAAGGAAAACAGGTTAACATAAAGGAGAAATATAATCACTACAATATACATTGAGGTACATACAGGAGAAAATTATCAAAGCACATGGAATTGTCCCCTAGGTGTTAGATAAACATAAATTTTCCTTCCACTCTAATAAGTATAGTAGTAGAGGAAATTTTATATTGCCATCTCTTTATGGAAGCATTAATAAAGGATTTATTATAGGTAATATTTAAAGAAAATGGGTGAAGAGAATGAAAATAATAGGCTTTATAGTTTAACAAATTCTAGATTTGGGCTGGGGATATAGCTCAGTGGTTCTGGTGCCTGTCTTGCAAGCGCAAGGACCTGGGTTCCATCCCCAGTATCCATACAACGATACTGGGCGTGGAGACTCACCCCAGCAGCAATCAGTACCACATACCACAGTGCCGGGAGTGGTGGCTCACACCTGTAATCCCAGCACTCGGGAGGCAGAGGCAGGAGGATTGCTGTAATGTGAGTTGGAGGCTGAGCTCAGGGCCAGCCTGAACTACAAAGCAAGACGCTGTCTCAAAAAAAAAAAAAAAAAAAAAAATTCTAGATTTAATTTACATTTTTCTGAATATAACTATATAACCTTGGACATGCCATTTATAGTCCTTGAGCATCAATTTTATCATGTAGAAATCAAACTAAATATTTTAAATGAGGGGCTAGGGATTTAGCTCAGTGGTTCCAGGCCATTCCTTACAAGCACAAGGGCCAGAGTTCGATCCCAGGTAACCATATACAACAATGCCAGGTGCGGTGATTCACACCCACCAGCAAGCACACCAGCAATTAGTACCACATACCACAGTGCCAGGTGTGGTGGCTCAAGTCTGTAATCCCAGCACTCAGGAAATAGAAGCAGGATGACTGCTGAGTTTGAGGCTAGCCTGGGCTACATAGTGAGCTCAGTGCAGTCTGAACTACAAAGTGAGACGCTGTCTCCAAAAAAAAAGAAAAAAGGTTATTAAATGGCAATTAGATAAATATCTAAGGACACAATCAATAAAAAAAAATTTTATAGTCTATAAATGAGAGTGAAAATCCTGCTTTGATTTTTTCATTTATAACATAGGGTTCTGGGTTTTTTTTAACCGACTTTCTCATGGAAATATTAAGAGATTTTTAAATATTGTAAAATCATTCTCTTGATGCAGTTTCCCACAAGGACTTTAGAAACCTTAACTCACTGGCTTTAAAAGCTTATTCTTAGGGCCAGGGATTTAGCTCAGTGGTTCTGGCACCTATGCGCTTGACTTGCAAGCACAAGGGCCCAGGGTCAATCCCCCATTAACCACATACAATACTGGGCGTGGAGACTCACACCCAGCCGCAATCAGTACCACATCCCAGCATTAGGAGGCAGAGGCAGGAGGATTGCTGTGATGTGAGTTTGAGGTTGAGCTCAGGGCCAGTCTGAACAACAAAGTGAGACCCTGTCTCAAAAAAAAAAAAAAAAAAAAGCTATTCTTAGAAGAAAAGGCTTGAAGGAAAAGGTATTTCCAGTAAAAGAGGCAATATATTCATTTTTTGTAATGTACGATGTCATAGGACATCTGAGAACTCAGGTCAGGAACATTTTGTTGAGCGATATAGGAAAATTATATAACATCACACTGGTAGGACCATTGTTTGTAGAATACTATTAAATGCTTGAATTTATATGATACCTTAAATACTATTTTGATGATCTTCTGCACATAAAGATTTTTAAATAATACTGTAATAAGAACTTAAAGACTAACTAGATCCTGTTCCTAGATGTGAGATATACATTTAAGAGAATACTAGTTGTTATCTACTAGTAGTGATGAGTACTCAACCAAGGTAGAGAAGCTAGTTTTGTGCAGATAATGAGCCTGAGAGAGACAGAGAAGACTTTCAGGGTAGGGTAGCACGGTCTTCTCACCTCTGCCAGAAAACAGACATGCCGGTATTATGATATTCTGATGAGAGGAAATGTAATAATATCCACAGCCGAGGAGAGGCAAACTAGGAAACCAGATCACGAGGCGGTGACGTGGTGGGCACAGAGGTTCCCAGGAGATAAATTACCAGTACCTCACTGAACAGGTGCAGTGATGAACAAGAATATTTGAGCTACACAGGTAGTGAAATAACAGAGTTGAAAGTGTACAGTGAAAAACAGGGAAGGGCAGGCTGGGAGTGCAGCTCCTGGGTTCACTTCCCAGCACCAGCAACAAAGGAAAAAACAAACAATTAAAAAAAAAATTCTGCAAAATCAGTGAAGGATGAAACCTTGAGAGTTGTATAAGTCAATATGCATCAAAGCTTGCTGTTAACTTGGTAGGACACTGATGGCCCAAGAACAAACTGTGAATATGTATTAGCATAATTTGTAGGGCTCAAACAATGTTTACTATTTTAATAAAATTTAACTTAATTATCACAGAGCCCTTGTCAGTTAAGTAGCACTAATTTCCATTTTATCAATGAAAAGTTATGCTCAAAGAAAGCTCAAGTAATTTGGCCAAATTACATGATCACTGTAGAGGTGACCTGGAGTAGTATCGAGGAGTTTTGAGTTCACAGGGCTCAGCCACTATATTAAACCACTGAATTAGTTCCCAGAACAGAAGAAAATGTTTTCTCCTCATGTTATATCCCAAATGAATAATAAGTGTCTTATATGAAAAGAATGCATGTAAATTGACTATTAAGAAACTAAAAAAAAAACAAATTAGAATGTGGAAAAGAAGGGCCAGGGATGTAGCTCAATGACACCACACCTGCCTGGCAAGCACAAGGTCCTGAGTTCAATTCTCTGATACTCTGCAAAAAAAAAAAAGAATACGGAAAAAAGAAAAGACTATTTAACTTTAAAACAAGTATTTTATATATCTGTTAAACTATATTATATTAATATATATTAAACTATATTATTATAATGGCATCTCTTTTTAACTATATATATTATATATATTATATTAGGACTAATTTACAAAGATGCTATTATCTCATTTTACATGTAAAAGACTAAAGTAGCTTACATGTCCTTAGCAGAATGTACAAATAAGGAATATGACAGAATTTGAATCCCACATGGCAAAAGATGATGCATCACATTGTAATACTATTTTAAAAGAGTCAACCAGAAAAATAAAATATTGTAACTATCAGTATTAATATAGATACACCTTATAAGCTTAATACTAAGCCAAAAAGTAGAAAACTCATACACCTGAATCTCCATCATGTAAAATTTTAAAAACAAGACAAAACAATGACATTTTGTCTGAGACATACATAGATAAAGGGAGATTATAAACACATATGTGAGAAACATGTAAATCTAAATTCTAGATTGCAAGCATTTCTTGGGAAGGAAGGAGGGACCATGACTGCTGAGAGGGATAGTTTATCAGTTATATATACATTAATTATATTATTAAGCTAAGAGCAAAATACAATATTGATTTTTCTTTTTTCCTTTGTAACGCTTTAAAATTTTTGAGACAGGGTCTCACTTTGTAGTTCAGGCTGGCCCTGAACTCACTATGTAGCCCAGGCCAGCCTCAAACTCACAGCAATCCTCCTGCTTCTTCCTCCCGAGTGCTGGGATTACAGGCATGAGCCACAACACCTGGCATTGTGGTATGTAGTTACCAGGGATGGAACTTGTGACCTTGTGCTTGCCAGGAAGCTGCTGGAACCACTGAGGTAAACCCCTCACCACATTCTATGTAATTTTAATGTTAATAACACATTTTAAATTTAAAATGAGAAAAATGGATCAAGGTATATTATTTTTAGGAATATTAGGGTAAGATTTTCTCTCCCTACTAACTTTAGGATCTACTAATTTATATTAGTAAACCAGAATAAATTATAGATTTATCAAAAAATACAGTTAGGTGAAAAGAAGTATAAGAAATTAATCTTATAAAGCTTTAGAACTGAGAATCCCTTTCTTCACTGTTTACTCCCCCTTTAAAGATGGTCATAAGAAAAAACCCACTTCTAGTTCATATCCAATTGTACTTGAAATACCTCTTCAGTAATAAATTGCTTCACCTAAAGAAAAAACTATTAAAATAAATAGATATCCCAACTGGGCTCAAAGATTCATAATAACTATAAACTATGCATGTAACATTAAAACATTCCTAGTTCAAATTAAGTAACCTACAATTTTCCCTAAAATGTCAACTAGCTTTCAGATATCAGTGTACTCAAATGATTTCCCAGGTTTCAGAAAATGATCTAATTTCAATTCAATCTCCATGTAAAATGTAGTAACAATGAAAAGTTATGCTCAATAATGAAAAGTTATGCTCAAAGAAAGCTCAAGCTTTCTAATAGTTATAAGTAAAATAGAAAATATAGTCTTTCATTTGTTAAAGTATAATAAAAATTATCATTATCCCTATTTAATCATAGCTAAAGTTTTTTAAAAGGAGCAATTCTTTCCACTGAGGTGCCTTAATGCTCTTAAAGAAATGCACATTTAACTCTAAGTAAATGAACATTATTAACAATTTCTGCCCATGAGAAGTACCAAGCAGATTTAGGTAAAACTCAATCTGTCTCTCAAAAATATGCATTAGGGAACAGCTTTTTAAATTACAACCAATTAATCTTCTCAAGTAACACATTTAACTATTTGCAAAATTATTTGGTCTAAAAATAATTCTACACCCGACAATTTAGACACCCATTATGTTTTTCTTTTCTTTTTTTAGAACAAATGTCTACAAACTCTTAATTATTTTAGGAATATTGAGATTTTTTTTAAGAATGACTCAATCCATAAGTAATTTATTAAAGAAGGTTTAATAGAAATGATGTCAGCAAGTAGGAGATAACAGACTTCTACCCATGGTCAAAAAAAAAAAATTAGAAATCTATTCATTAACAGAAATAGTCTCTCTTTCCATCTCTCTTTTAATAAGAATAGTCTTGAGAGTACTAGAATTCAGCTAAGAAAGTGCAACAATATACTGGGGGAGAGAAGGATAATAAATACACGGAAAGATTTCATGGGTTCACCAAACCTAAGGCACCATACCTAAGACAGCTAGAGAGACAGAAATGTGGGGCTAGAATGTATTTAGTCATTTCCCTTATTGCCACATGTGCCCCTGACCCTGGAATCATAGGAGTGTCTATATCTGTGCTCCACACTCCAAATCTCTGGCTATCCCTTATGTGCCTAGACCGCAGGTGTTGGGCGTACTACGTCTTGGATTAGCTAAGTCTCACACCCTAAATGTGCAGTCATTGTGTATACAATTATGCTTGAGGCCTTGGCTTCACTGTTACTTCATAAGTATCAATACCTCTAACATCAGAGCAAGGAAGCCAGTACCAAGAACTCCAGTGTTACTAGGGCCACCTTGCGAGTGCCTAAACCAGAGGCACCATATATCCTCTGATAAAGGATGGTCACACAGTGCTAAAGCATCAGTAACTTGTATCTGGAGCCTGGTTCCATGGTGCCTCTGTAATCATACATATCACCATGGTTGTTAATATGGCAATGGAGCAATACTGAAAATACCTTGGGTTCCAGAGCTAGGGTTGCTCCACACATGCCATCCTTTAGATGACATTTCTATGACTACTCCATGAATACTAGGTGAAACAGTGCCACTGCTACCATGAGCATGTGCCCGGCATGCATTCTGCCCACAACTTTCCCCATAAAAGAGAAAAAGGTCAAG